>MU122099.1:885996-915970 GCA_014904905.1 Wilcoxina mikolae CBS 423.85 | reverse complement strand
GTTGTTGTCAGAGTTGTTGTCAGAGTTGTTGTCAGAGTTGTTGTCAGAGTTGTTGTCAGAGTTTTTGTCAGAGTTTTTGTCAGAGTTGTCACAGTTGTCAGAGTTGTCACAGTTGTCAGAGTTGTACCATCAGGTCAGTGAGTCCATTGTGGTGAAATGGCGGAGGTGGAAGGCAGAGAGCCTATGGTCAATACTCTGCTGCACCTCTCGCTGCATCCAAAGAGAATTTGTAAGAAACAGCAGGTCTGGCTCGAGGAGTATAGAAAGAGGGTGAGAGGATATGATGGGATATCTGGCCATGAGGAACCACAAGATTTGCGTGGATTTACGAATTCTCAGAAAGAATGAGAGAGACCAAGAGCTGGAAATGATAGAGTGTGTATTTTCGTTGTCCGGAAAGATGATGTCTAACTACTCTGAGATCTCCCAAGTATATACTCCCTGTCGTTCAACCCATCTCAATTATCTCTGTACCTGTGTACGTCCCCCTCCTGCCAAATAGAGTGGTGGTGGTGGTGGTGGTGCAAAACTGATTTACCTGCGACACTGTGTCAGAGTTGTCAGCCACTGTCGGAGTTGCCACCGTCCACTATATCTGGACCAGTGTCAGTCATCTCCAAATACCATGTCACAGTATCATGCCATCGGCCATAGTTAGATTATTTTGAGAGTCGTTGTAAGAGTTGTAGCATTCTAGAGCTATGTACATTTAAAGCGATGTAGATTCTGTAATACTGTTACAATTCTATATTGCATAAATAACTAATTTCAAGATCGATACAAATTAGAAGGACTTGGACGTGCATTCAATTCTCATAGGGAAACATCATACTCATATGTTCTCATATTATCTTGCAATTAGAAAAACCATTGGCGAATATGTGGTAGCACCCCATAGGCTACAATAAGCTGCTATAACGTACCTGTGGTAGTACGGTATCAGCCAAAACATCCCACAACATAGCGGTAACAGCGATAACAAATCCCAATTACGGTAACATGGGCACTTTTCCCGACGAAATTGTATACATGTTAGGGAGTACTCAATGTGCAGCCAGAACAACTGTCTGAACATTAATGTATATCAGTAGAACAATTGCATTGTGAGTTGCAATACTGATATAGATAATATCATTATCGTTATGTACTTCTATATTCTTACTTTAAACCTCCACATGTGTTGAGAGCAAAAGAATCAACTCTCTGATTTGTCTACCGTACAAAGAAAGAAAGCAGAGCTCTATATATACAAGAATAGTATCCTGCCCGGAACCTCTCATATTCAGAGCCGAGTATCTGAAGCTGAATGTCATGCTCAGATCCTGGTCGATAGCTGGTGCCTTTGGCCCAAGGTTCAGCCTGTGGTCTGGAAAGATTCCGACCAATCCTCGAAGTTATATCAAGGTTTTCCGAGCTAAGCTCCAAGCAGTGACATTAGTCTACTGACATCAACCCTCTCCCTTTAGCCCTAGAACCTTGACAGGGATACAAAGAAAACAAAACAAATAGTCGAAGTAGAAAGAAATCCTCCAAATTGATATCCATATCCATATCTTTCCAAAGCCATTCCGAGTCCATCTATTCAAGTCCAATATCCTTCACAAATTCACCGAGTTTAACTCTCCCGATGGCCTTGGTGAGAGCATCGGTGAGCATATCCATACCTGGCACGTACTTGACCTCGATTTCAGTGGCTTTAATAGCTTTGTAGATCGAGTGATATCGGAGTCGGAGGTTCCGAATTTCAGACTGGAAGTTGCCAGAATTCAGTGTCGTGATACAATTGAGGCCATCATTCAAGATGTTCCAGTTGATACTGCTACCAGGTATGAAATTGGGGCTGAATTTCGAAATGAGGTCACAGAGCCAATGGAGTTGAACCTTGCCATATGCGGTGGCTATCATCTTAGCATGCATGGTCGATTGGACCACTACCATCTGCTTCTTCAATATCCAGAGTACCAGTATGTCGAGCACGTAAAATATGATAACCGAGATCGACTTGCTCAAGTCGGCATCTCCCCCCAAGTCGGCATCCCCAAAGCATGTCGTCAATGTTGAGTCACATCCAAGTTGGCCAGTTCAAGTAGAATAGTAGATAGTCAACTTGATGTCGGAGGTACCACCGAGGTAGTGGAGGTGATGTTTTACACCTTCCTAGTGCTAAGTGGAAGACTGGACTGCATATCGATCCAGCACCACGGTCGTGTAGGCTATATCTGCCCGAGTTCCAAGGGCAGCATAAACGATAGATCTGAGAGCCTTCTGGTAGGTTCCAGGGTGAAACCACTCTTCATTAGGTCTTATGGCATGGAGTTTGGAACCGACCTCTATCGAGGTCGAGCACTTTCTGGAGTCCGTTATGTCGACCCATTCGAGGACTAGATTGATGTATTTGATCTGCTGGATGGCAAATGACTTCTTTTTGCGGTCTCGAGTGACCATCATCCTGAGGTACTAGAACTTGTCGGATACGAGTACTCGGCCTGCAGCCTTGAATCTCTTGTATAGTTGATTGGAGATTGAGTTGATGTGTTGCATGTTGCCGATAATCATGAGGTCGTCTACATATACGGGGATAAGTATTCAAGCTGAGGGGCTAAGCCTGCTGCCAAACAATAGGCCTGGGCAACAATCGAGGCTTCGAGTTCGAGGTCATCGACAAAAAGTCATATACATCCTTGAAATACTCTCGGATAGCCTGCTTGATACCATAGAGGGTCTTGTTCAACTTGACCAATAGTCGACCTCAGCCATACAGATCGAGTCAGTGACCTTCTGGAAGGTGTAAGTATAGTATCTCATACAGTAGGCAACCAATGAAGGCTGTCGGTATGTCTAATACTGCAATTTGAAGGTCAAACCAGTCTGCCAGATTGAGGGCCAGTCGAATTGAGGCCCAATCAACAATCGGAGATGTAATCTCAGTATAATCGTTGGATTTCTGTAGGCCTCCACGACCCACCAGACTTACTTTCTATTTATCAAGCTGGCCGTTTGTGAGCAGCTTCCTCCCCATCACCCATCGACCCTCGATGAGACTAGCTCCATCCAGCACCTTCACCACATACATAAAGACCCCATGGCCCACCATAGAGATCATCTCTTTATCAATTGATTCTTGCCATTTGTCAGAGTCGTCTGCATTCAAGGCTGCGCAGTAGTTCTTTGGCTCTGACTCAATCATCATTGCGATGCTGACCATGGCACTGGAGCTTGAACTTGGGCCTCGGCCTGTACTGCAAGTTGTTGAGGCCGGTCCATCTTTCCTGGTGTGAGAGATCTGAGCAGGGGATGTGGTTGACTCACGAGTGTCGGGATGTAGTGGGGGGGTATCGACACCAGAGTCAGTCGGGTTCATGGTCTCGGTATTCGGTGGTGTATCAGCTAGGCTCGGTTTCTGGGCTGCTGGTCGCTGGGCTACATGACTTGGAGTTTGTGTCATAGTTATGTCGTCATTCCTTGATTCTTCGGTATACTCCAGGGTGATACTTCGCTAGTTGGAAGTCTTACGGAGCTGGAAATATAGTGTACCTTCATCACACATGACGTCACAGGCAATAAACATTCATCCACAGTGGATGTTGATTACTTGATACTGAATTGCAGTCTCCGAGTATATGAGTAGCACACAACGATATGCATGGCATCTAACTTCTTCCGCATGTCTGCATGGATCCAGGCATATGCCAAGCAGCCAGACACTCGAAGGTGTGAGATATCCGGCTTCTGTCGAGTCTATCTTTCTTATGGAGTCGAGTTTGGCAAGGCCCAGATCCGGAATCAGTTCTTTATATATAATGCTGTGGCCATGGCTTCTGCCCAGAATTTGTTCGGCATCCCAGCATGCTTCAACATCGACCTAGCTGGGTCCATGACAGTGTGATTGCAGCGTCCAGCTAGCCCATTCTGCTGCTGTGAGTATGGGGCCGAAACTTTCCTAGTTATCCCTTCTCCAGCCAGGAACTCGTGGAACGTCTCATGGCTTCCATACTCTCCACCTCTATCAACTTGAATCCGGCACACATTGGACTTCAGGTATCAGGCCTAGGCCTTCGCTAGATACTCCTTGAAGCTGGTGGGTGTCTCAGACTTGGCCTTCATGAACAAGACCTTGGTATACCTCGAGTAGTCATCGGTGGACATGATGATGTATCGAGGTCCTCTTATGGTTGGAGTCTGAATGCATCCAATCAAATCCGAGTACACCAATTCTAGGAGTCGAGTATGAAGCCTATCGTCAGCGGTAGAGGCCTTGAAGAGCTGTCTGAACATCTTGCCCATAATGCATGTGTCACAGGTGCAGGTCGTGAGGATTCTGGTGTGTAATTGGATGTGTTTGATGGTATTCTGAAATCACTTGATGGCTGGAAGAGCCAGGTACCCGAGTCGTACATGCCAAAGTAGGATATTCTTGTTGTCCATTGCTCGCTGAATACTAGATACCACCGGATTCGAGGCCTGGATTAGGGCCGATTTCCAGACCACACCTGAGGTCACTACCGAATTCGAGGCTACAGCTGAGGCCGCTGCCAAGGTAATGGTTGACAGTATGTAGAGGCCATTGGAGAATGTCGGAAGCTGGTAGTGAGAAGTCGAGCCTATGCTGGCAATCATCCCTTCAGCCAAGAACTCAAACTCAACTCCCTTCTTCATCAATTGAGTGATACTCAGCAGGTTGCTTCAACTATACCCAGACACATAGAGGACGTGTTGAAGGGTGATCTTTGCAGACTTCATTTCAGGTCTTTCTATAAAGAATGTGATGGTTTCAGAGCATTCGACATTGATCAGGTCATTGTTCGCCATCGTAACTTGATGCTCCCCTTTGTCAATCTTGTCGAATGACTCGAATAGGTGACGATTGCCAGTTACATGGCTGGTGACTCCTGAGTCGAGAATCCAATAATCCGAGGCCAGAGCCGAGGACATATCTATTATTATAACCATCAGCTCAGCCGTGGAGAAGAGGTAGGACTTGGAGTCAGCATTCATGGCCAAGTTAGCTCCACTTCTTTGGTACTTCTTGTTCTATAAGGTTAATCTAGTGTCCCACTTATCTTTATTGGGGCAATCGAACTTCCAATGACCCTTCTCACCGTATCCATAGCAATCACCTGAGAGGGCCCTCCGGTTCGAGTGTCTCCAGTTCAAATTCAAGTTTGAGTTTGAGTTTGTTGAGACTTATTTCCCATTACCATGACCACGACCCTTCTTGGCCGCAATTAGAGCTGGATTAGGTGCCAGGCCTTGGTTTTGTTGGAGCCAGACCTCAAAGCTAAGGAGGTGCGGGATAATATCGGTTGCCTTCTCTGCCTTTCTATTCAATTCCAGGGCTGACAGGTAATTCGACCATTCTTCTGTCATTGGGAGGTTGGACAATATGTAGAAGCCTCTCCACCCATTATGAAGCGGGATATCACAGGTTGCTCGGTATCGAATGATCATATCTTGAGCTGTGATTCACTCGGAAATGCTCGAGTACAATTCGAGTTTGCAGGTTGCTAGCTTTGTTCATTTGAAATTGCTGTTGAGCTTTATGATCTCTCAGGAGTCAGCCTTGATCTTATCTGAGATGGCTTTCGGCTCCATGATCGATCAGTATTCTGGTTGGAGGGCCATATCGATGGATATGATTATCTGTCTCTGGGCCTTGCTGTTGTTCATATCCCAAGTCGTCCAGTCTGAATTGAAAGCTACGAATCCGCTCAGGTAGTTCGGGTCGTCAGATTTGGACTCAAAGGCATATTCAGGGTCATGTGGATCATGCCGTACAATATTTTGAGGTTTTGAGGATACTGGTGTCGAAGCTGACATTGAAGCTAATTCAATTGGGGGTCTTGGGAGTCGCATTTCGCTGGTGACATACTTCCAGAGGCCATTAGCGGCTAGGGATACTTCCTCCTTGATGGCCCACTGGCGGTAGTTCTACTTATTGAGTCTGACCGAATCTTGGAATATGTTGTTTGGTGGTTCTGCAGATTTCAGGGGGGAGGGGGTACTTGAGGTCGGTACTCGAGATGTTTGGAGGTGTTCCAGATCGGTACTCGAGACTTTCAGAGGAGGGTGCTGGTTCTTGAAACAATTCACATTCTATATAACTATTAGAGGTCGATATCAACTTGAACAAAGAATCTCTGGGCTTATAACCTGATGAGAGCAAAAGAATGAACTGTCCAATTTGTCTTCCGTACAAAGAAAGAAAGTAGAGATCTATATATGCAAGAATGGCATCATGCGTGGGACCTCTCGTATCTGGAGCTGAGCATCTGCAGACGGTTGTCATACTCAGGTCTGGGTCGATAGCCAGTGCCTTTGGCCCGAGGTTCAGCCTGAGGTCTCGGAAGGTCCTGGCCATTCCTCTGAGTGATGTCAAAGTTCTCTGGGCTAAGCCCCAAGCAGTGACATTAGTCTACTGACATCAACAACATCTTGCAGGGTTACTTGGCAGTATACCTATTCAAAGTGCACTTGTAAGTAAGTATATCTTGCAACACTACTTGCCTTGAAGGTATACTATATACAATTATCAGTATAGTGAATTAGTCGCAATAGTATATGCACTGGTAAAGTCAAGAACTGTGTATACATTGTGAAGAACTGCCATATACATATCCAATCAATAGAGATAAATGTATCACAATGCAGCCATACCAATACAATCTACTTAATCCTATTCTTATACTAATATTCCAGAATATATATCGAAGTAATCTTACACTTGCTCATTCTGTATCTCACTGATTGAATACTATAATTCGGATATGATCATACAATTAGAAACTCTTAGGTTGAGTATTCATGATGTTGAAATATTTGGTACTGCTTTAAAACATACATTGTGGATATGAAACATGGTTTCTGTTATTTGTGAGATGCTGGTAATACTTCTTATACTCTGCAATACTCTAAATGGAAGGTACTTGTTTTTTGTGAGACTATACTGGTTATTGTATTAGATTTTGACATCACAATCATATAGTAGAAGTTCAATCTCACAAGTCTCAATGCTTTAACCCAATAGCTGTACAACAGAAATACATGAAACTTTTTAACTTATTTGAACATCTCTTGAAATGTTTTATAACATACTGAGAATGATTTATGGCTTAATTAAAATATTAATATTGGTTAACAAGTATAAAATATCTCCCTTATATTTGAAGTTTGATAACACCAATAGTTTCAACTCTTCAGCCAGTTATACCATAACTTTCCACACTTTAGTGATATCTTCATTTCCTGTTCTGCACTATATATATACTTCTTTATACTTTGTTAATTGAATATCTTCAACAACTTTGTCATCTGCTCTATGCTTATCCCTTTACTATCACAATTATTATTTTCTTACTTTCAGATATTGTCTTGACTGTGATCCTGAAGTACCAATATATATATACGACCTCTACAATACCTACACCTCCTGCAATACTCTACACATTAGATATAACTTATACCCTGACAATGTCAACCAATACAATTATACATATTGCATCAGAGTCTGACAGTATGAATGTTACGATTCAACTTGATAGCTTTAACAACAGTTGAAAGCATATCATGTCTGCAGTATAATTTATATATATCCAATTCAAGAAATTGAAGATGGTAGTATTCCGGACCTAGAATATAATATTGAATTATTGAATGCTGTAACTATATGGTATGATATAGTACATCAAGACTAGTATTGGCAATAAACTGTTGAAAGTTCGTACCATTGACGAACCGATTTGCTTAGTGCAAAGTGTATCCTTTCCAATCAATTTGTCTTGAACCATACCATTTAAGCCCATAACTGCGAACAAAAATAGGTAAGTAAGTTATTGTCTGATCGGCTCGATTCTTAGTTCATCGTGAACTGAACCTCAAGGACTACAAGATTAAACAGTTCGAGTGAATCTCAGATTGAATTCGTATCGTACGCTTCTTCAGTTCAATCGGCCACAAACCTTTCTACTTTATGGTCAAACTACTCAAGACATGTCGAAACATCAAATGTTATCACAGTTATGGTGTAACAAGTTATAGAGAGGATTATGAATCTTCATCAGAAACTGATTTGATATCATGAGAATTCTGATATACCTATATCTCATAGAATATTTTGCACCACATACCAATAACTCTGATAGCTCTGATGACTCTGACAACTCTAATAATGACTCAAAACATATGAAAGGCTATGTAAATCAAGACTACTGACATCCTGATATATCAAGAATATATTGAGCTTTCCACAAATAAGAGACTATATTACTATTTATTGCTACCGTCTCCAAAAAGTGTAAAATTGATAACAGTTCAGGTGTAAGGATGTATATCCTTCTATGAATAGATATTAGTGTAGCTACAGTTTCACACAGAAATATGTAATGAAAATAATATCAATTGTAAGTTTAGATGACTACTGGAGTACAATTGCACTTGCATAACATGACTATATACTGGGTCATTACCCAGCCGCAATTATATTATCTCCCTTTCAGCTTGCAGACCTGTACTAGTGGTGCCAGGTACACTTGATCTCGCAAATACACTTAGCCTTGCAGGTGTACTTAGTCTCATAAGTATACTTGGCCTCATAGGTGTACTTGGCTAGCAGGTGTACCTGGCAAATATGTGTACATGCGAGCTGAGGCTAGATTGCCACCCTTCATATATTGTTACCTCGCGAAGTGCTTTGGTACACAAGCGAATATCATAATTTCATTACCTTACAATATATACCATCTTTATCACCTATTCTGTTTGGAACAGTATCAAAACATATCCATCTGTACGAAGATATATGTTGTTAGACTGTAATCACTTTTCAGTCACAATACATTTCGCTCACAGAGGTTCGTGATATCTTTAATTATTCAACGTATTACGATATGTACACAAAAACAGATGATTAGTCAATTACATACAATTGCAATCCAATGCCTCCAATGACGTTGATTTGACGTCAGTCACATGTGATTCACAATCATAAAAGCGGGGAAACTCCATATAAATCAACAACAAGCAGTCAACAGGCTCTAGTTGAGAGACCATCAGTTCGTGTATAGGAAGTAGTTGCAGATAACACTGCAATCGACAATGAACATGATGCCAACAATGGAAATCTGAATCCCGACAACAGATATTAGAATCCTGACCCCTGTGATGTCAATTCTGATGGGGGAAACACATGTATCAATAACAAGATAACAATGATAATGACTTGTCATCGATTATTACTGAAGATGATTAGTGCAATACAGCTACCTAGAATGGATTAATGCTGAAGATTCTTTTTAAGGTAGAAGTTGATATGCAAGCTGAACAATATGGTCAGCATGACGTCAGAGTAGGTTAATGAGCAGAATGGTCCCAGGATAGAGAATCCACTCAGAAAGAAGGAGCTGCTGGGGAATAGACTGTGGAGCTGGAATGCGATAAATGTGGGATCTTTAAGATGATCATTCCTGACTGATACTGTGGAGACACTCCCCATATAGATCACTTCATCAGTATTCTCTGTGAGAATTACGACTGACACCACTTTTATTTTCCCAATGGCAAATCGAATCAAGTCTAATCTTTTCTGAACCTACTCGTAAGCTGAAGCGATCATAAGGAGTCTTGGAAATCAAAAACAAAAATGGTGGATCCAGTATTGTGGGACCAGAGTCAAGGAATTCGTAAAGCCCTGTCATAAATACTTTCAATGTCTTCATTGAAAAACTACAAAAGATATACGGCCACCCTTACTGCATGTTGAATGCAGTCATATGGGCATACCAAGAGTTCGACCATAGATTCCATGACCCAGACAAATGAGTGCAGATATGAGCCAACAATCTCTGTATCTTGTAGCAGGAAGCCTAATGGGAAGAAGAATGGGTCCCTAAAATGTTATACAAAATGGCCTGGAGGAGCATGAAGTCTGAACCATGATTACTAGTTAAACTATTGATGACAAATGAAAGGTTCAGAAGCATCGACAAGTATTTCTAATGAGCAGCAGGTTTGGAGTTCTACCCAGAATCCGAAAGGACGTGCGTGAGGCAACAGCAAGAACACGAACAACAAAAGTAGTCCACCATATATTACAGCAACTGTGCAGAATCAAGCAAACAAATCGACACGAAACATAATTTCAGTCCGTCTACTTCCAAGTCCACCAATACAATATCGAGAGGAAAAACCACTGGTAGTAGTGAACGTACTGAATTACCTCTCGCACCATAGATCTCAAAGGAGTTTTTGACAACTGCCTCACCACTAATGACTTCACCCAGTGCAAAGGCAACCACTTGATACACATGGGTCAACAATTCAGTCGGGCCAACTTCCCGGACAAATTGAATCCCAGAGGTTTGAACAGCAGTGGTCACCAAGTCAAACGACATCATTCATTTGATACCCAGCATTCAAATGATTAGTCTACCAGTTCCAGTGCCTGCCTCCATAGGAAAGGGTGGACGACAGAGAGCTTGAGTTGGAAACGCTGAGAGTGCAGGCACTCATAATGACATTGATCAAAGTACAGGAGCACCGAATATCATTTGAATCAACAGTTCTTGTCAAGAGCCGAAGAGCTCATATGTTGTGTAAGTATCTGTGTGGTACTGATCAGCTAAAGTCTGTACATATCATAGATGAAGAGCTTGTTCGAGATATACACCGCAGAATACAACACATCGGTGCTCTCATTGCCTGTTAAGCAACAAGTATCTTTATTACGTCCAAGCTGTGAAGGTTGCTCGGAATACCAAATGAAATAGCATTCACTGATACATTAGACCTTGCTGGCTGTAAGAAGATATTTGCAAGAGAGTGTCAAAAGAGAAGGCTCTTGATTCAGTACTTCAAAAGTTTGGCATCCATTTATGAATCAGATTTCTCAATTGTACCTATACTGACTTAGGAGTTGGTTTCGGGTCTGCCATAGTTCAAAGCTCGAAACACAGATATCAACTGGAAAGCCGGTCGACATATGCACTTGCGAACTCCCAGTGAGTTATAGGGCACCACCCTAGATGCGAATCGCAATGGAATCACATGTGCGGATTCCAATGTAACTTTACTAGAGTATACTGGTCAGCCTCCCGAGATATGTTTCCTCGGAGCAATCATATTCTATGACCTTTGTGAGAGGAATGAAGTCGATGACATATTAGCCCTACAGATTGGAGAATGTACTGAGCCGTAGGAAGCATTATGGTAGAACATCTCAGGTGAGAAACGGTGATACTGAATAGGCAAGCAGGGAGCAGTGGCCATAGATGCGGCAGAAGAGTTCTCAACAATGCGGGGTCTGAATGACTGCTACTGGCCTGCCGATTCACAAAGGGAGGATACACGCCACTGTTATACTCAATCGTAATGGGCATTCAATACTTCTAATCTCTGAAATTCTTGCCCTACATCTGACAGAGTTGAGAATACACGGCTAACAATATTGGATGGAACTTCGACACCTGACATGGTACTTACAAATGATGGTGGCCATATCGCTGTCAACTATCAGCAATTCGTGAAGGTCTTTAGTAAGGTAAAGGCAGAGATATGACCACCAAACCGATCAATCGATCATGCGATCGACCTGCAATCCAAGTACAAGCAGCCACATGAGTATATCTACAACCTGTCAGAGGTTGAGTTAAGAACTCTAAAATCCAACATCGAGATAAATCTGGCTAATGATTACATCCAATGGTCATTATCACTGGCTGTGGTGCCAATACTTGTTGCAAAAAAGAGGGATAGCAGCTTGAGACTCTGCGTAGACTAACAAGCTCTCTATATAGACTCAATCTAGAATCAGCATCCCCTTCCATCAATCTCAGAGATGTTTGACATCATTGACAGTGCCACGATATTTACGAAATATGATCTTCATGGTACCTATCACCATATTATCATTAGGGAAGGTTTGCAAGTACAAGACGGCATTTCAATCCCGATACAGTCAGTTCTGCTACAAGATCATACCATTCTGCCGGAAAACTATATCGGCCACCTTTCAGGCTTAAATCGATAATTGCCTGCGGTATTGAATTGATAACCTTGCCCTTCATTACCTCGACAATATCCTGATATACTCTACCGATCAGCAGAAGCATGACGTACATGTGAGGAAAGTACTACAATGATAGCAGGAGTTCGGCCTCTATTGCAAGGTACAAAGGTATCAATTTGGAGTCTTGGAAGTAGACTTCCATGGCTTCGTTATCAGTTCTGAAGGTATTAGGATCGAAACCGATCAGATCTGGGTAACTGAGTATTGGACTACTCCAATATCAGTACGGGATATCCAAGTCCTCTTCGGCTTCATGAATCTCTTCCAGAGGTTCATCCTATAATATTCCAAGGTCACCTTTCCCCTCACAAAATTGCCAAAATCTAATGGGCTGAGCAGTAAGCTTAATCAACCATCAAATTGGTTACAGCTGATCAGTTCAAAATACGAATAGATTCGGAATGCAGAGCTAGGCTTCCGAAAACTGAAGAAAGCCTTTTTCGCTGCACCGAACTTGCAGTACTTCATTCCAGCCAAGCCAATCATTCTCCAGTATAATGTGGGCGGCGTTGTTATTGCAAGTATCCTGAATCAGTTTGATGGCTTCGGAACCCTTTTTCAGGTCAATTCTTGCTCTCGAGAATGTTCTCCAGATAAGCATAATTATGACATAGGGAAAAGAACAAAGTCGCGCTCCGGATGCCGGAATGTTTAGCATGCATCAGACCCCTCAAACGAAACATTTTGAGCCTTGTCGTAGAGTCACAATGCATATGCGTATACACAACCCCAGGCATTGCGCTTGCCCCTCCTGACACAGCATTCCTTACTGTCGCAGCTGTACAGTATACATAAATTTTACTGTCGCAGCCATGCAGTGTACTCACCGTTTGACCACAACACTACTCATGTAATGCATGAGTGCAATGTACACCATAACATAACGCAATGTTCACTGCCTGCGATGTTTATACGGTGCCCTAAATTGCATTCACATCTCGGGCGACGGATATAGTGTATTGACGTTACTGTTGACGATGTTTGATATTAAGCTCTAGTATATACAGTTTCCTGACACGTCACAGCCAGCCTAGATATTAAGCTCTAATATATACAGTTTTCCATTCTACACATCATACTACACATCGCAGTCAGCCTTCTAAACTGCTCTCTCCTTGTTCCAAACGCCATGCTACACGTCGCAGCCAACTTGAAGCACATCCTCTAAACTACTCTCTCCTTCGCCGTCATCCACCGACTCTGACTCTACGCCCTTGTACTCGTCCGCATTCTAATCCCCATTCTCATCCTAGTCCTCCTCATTCTCGACATTATCATCATCCAGCTGGAGACTACGATATCGCTGAGCACGACTCCTGACACTGTGAATGTCATCATGCTCGTTGTCGCTATCATGGTCGCCATCATCAATCCTATCCTCAGCATCGAAAGATAGATCTTTAGCAGTGGAGATGCAAATCGCAGAAATTCCGGATTCTCAATGTCTGGCTCCATCATCAAGTCTTCCATCACAGGCTTGTTTAATACCCCTCGATGAGGCTTGAAAACAGGTGGCATGTTATTGGCTCCTTTCTTATATAGAATGAGGTTGTTGAGAGTCACCCTTATGGACTTCATTATCTTCTGTCTCAATGGAGATGGGAGATCATTCCATATTTTCATGAGATCAGTGTTAGACTCTGCAACATAAATGTTAGATCGATTGCATGCATTGTGAAGGCCATACTTACTGCCATCATTATCTCGATTGAAGTAGTACTCCCAGTCGAGCCTGTTGCGCCGAATTTCGAGGTCATCGATTGCAATCTTTGTTGGAGCTAAACATCCATTTCTTTGCCACTCTGTCAGTACGTGATGCAATGACATACATGTTAACATCATCAGTACCAGGGGTATCTGTTTCCGAATCCATTCATGGAATCCCTCTGAATGTCTGCCGCGTTTGCGAAATCGTTGGAAGAAATGTATAATAAGAAATCGTGGAATCTCCTCGGCAAGAAAGTAGCTAGCTCGTTCCTGATTGTGTTAGCGACGCTACAAGTTGCAGACAGCACTTACTCACATCAGGTTCATTCATACGATCGCATTGGCGTACAATGAATGTAAAATCTCAAAGAATTGAGTCAATGTGTATGCGGCACTCATCATCTTTGAAACGGTGCAAGTTGTATAGTCTCCCTACACACTCACGGGCCTTCTTGATCATGTGCGATCTGACTGCATTGCAACTGTTTTTGATCTGACATACGTTAGTCAGTAAGAATGCAAATATGGGAGATACCGAACTATCTTGAGACACTCCTTCTGACATTCCTGAAAGCTAATATTAACTCCTTCCTGCCTGCATATCTTCGGCCAGGAATGCTCTACAGACTTTGTGTTGGATGTGTTAGTCAGTATCTACCACTCTCGGAATTGTATAAGTTACCAGCAGAAACTCAGCTTCAGTTGGAAATAGTGTCTCGCTCAGCAGTTGCTTCTCCATCATGCAACGTATTGTCTCCAGTACAGCAGTAACTTGAAGGTCACCTGGTGCAAGGAGACTTCGACTGCCATATCGTTTACTACTGACCGACAACGGTGTGACCGATGACGGTGTCCTCGGCGGAGATGATGGGATGAGTTGTGAAGCCGATGATAATGGGTGTGGACTCCGGCAGTGACTAAGGTTCATTGCTGAACGAATAGCGACGTTAGAATTGACACTGGGTACTGGTCACATCGAAGTCGAGGTTTGATTCGGCGGGAGAAGAGACTATGTCAGGGCTGGATTTGGTGCGGATATAATGGGTGTAGATGCTGAGGAGACCGGAGTAATTGAACCTTTATTACGTGAGGCTGTAGCCTTCGTCCGCTTTCGCTTCTGCTTGTCAGCCTGCAAAGTAAGTATTCTCTTATGACCGTTAGCTGGCTTTGGGGAGACAACTGCAGGAGTGGCTGGTACTGCTTTTGGAATTGAGGATGTGTCCTTGTGCAGTGGCTTGGTTGTTCAGGTCATTTTCAAAAGGCAGGAATGTCAGAAAGAGTGGAATATCAGAAAGGCAGGAATGTCAGAAAGGCAGAAACAGAGTGCAGTTGCGATGTAGACGAAGGGCAATGCAGTGTGGAAAAGAACTGACACTTCGCTGAGCATTGCACCTGAAAAGTGTTCACATAAAGGGGCAGATTCACATGATTCCGTATTAGCTTGTCACGAATGTGTCGCGCACGATTAGTCAATCACATGCCATTAATGTCAAGAACACCCAAGAACACCCAAACGAGACTAAAAACAACTATGTAAAATGCAAAAATGACTTCACCCGACCGAAAGAGGAAATGCAAAGACCCAATCTAATCCAATCCCCAAATGCGAACCTAATACGTGTGTCAATATGCTAGTCATTTACAGCACTGTTGGACGTACCGAAAACCATTACTCAAATTGCTGACCTATGTATGGTGGAATCAAATGCGACGCCTCGAGCTGTGTGAAGCTCATACCGGAATTGACATCTTGGTACGTGCCAATTGCCACCGACTCCGACGACTCTTCAATATCCACCGACACTGACGAAACGTCACACATTGTCTCCTGCTCCACTAAAACCTGTACCATTTGCGACCTCGCCTCCCACTGTTCCTGTAACTCCACCGCTGCTCACGACATCGCCTCAATAATTTGTACTGTCTCCACCATTCGTGCAACTCTGACATTCATTGACTCCTCCAGGACAGATGATAACACATGTTGGAGAGAGGCACACTCGATGTGGTGAGTAGCAGTCACCTCCGGTTGTGTCATTACCGAGTCCTTTGTTGCTGAGTCATTTATTGCAATGAATCTGGGAGCAGGTGTCAGGCTTTTGTCCTGTTCGGAGGACCCTGGTGTTACTGGGAGAGACGATCGTTGTGGTGGTAGTGATGGTGATGGAGTAGCTCTTGCAATCCTTGCAGGTGCAACAACAATTGCCTTCAGAACAGCCACAACGATGAGAGGGTTGTAAGCTGTAACAGAAAAGAAGGTCACCACAGAGTCATTGCCATTGAGTTGAGTCGCATTCCACGGCTGCAAATAGGTTTCACCGGGTATTACTAGACACCCAAGGATGCAATTGACATCTCTTGCAGGATATAGACGATCTACAGCACGGTGTACTGCCTTTGCGGTGAGCTTCTCGATTCGTGTGAGATGCCATCTATTCGCGGAATGGTGAACGAATTTGTCGTCCCAACAGTCGTAGCTTTCGGGGCCGTAGCTTTCAATGTCGACAATGGAAACCCTGAAGGGGCATATAGGCGTTGGGCTCGTAGGGAGCGTATTGGTGGAGATGTCATCAAGTTTCCGTTTCTTCTGGAGGGCAGAAGCAATGATTGTCGGTGGCGTTACACATTTGTGGGAGGGTGGCTGCAGCTTCGGTGTTCCGGAATAGCATGTGTCTTTCTTGGCATCGCCTTTGGGACGTTTGGAGTTGTCGCGGTCATCACAGTCGTTGCAGTTATCGGAGTCGTCGCAGTCATCGCAGTCAGAGTCGGTAGGAAAAGGTGGATTTTCTTTGTCATATCGGTTCATCTGCACCCGAATTTTATCGAAACAGTCTCGGAGAAACACCCGGAATCCACTCCACCATTCCATGTATCGTGGTTGAGTCGATGCCCGATGCTTCCATATCCCCTGAAACTGTGCAAAGTACCTTGTAGTTACTGGGTCCAAAAAAAGGATATCAAACATCAAGTCAATCGCGCTATCATCCTTGATACCATCAATGGCATATATCTGAATAAAGCCGCGAATGTGCTCGGCTATGAACTGCTTCGCGAAACCATCGAGGTGGAGAGTGTCCTTAATTACATCACTTTTGGAGGGGGTAGATGTGATCTTTTTGAGTGGCATTGCAATGTTCTGAGCTGTATATGAGGTGTACAAGGGTTCGGTCAGGGTTAGGGTTAATTTGTCAGAAAACGACAATGAGAGTGGTAAATAGGTAAAGATAGAGTAGATAGAGATGATGGAGAAGAATTGAAATGGAGGAAGTGTACGGCAGTATATATACAGTGCAGAATGGACCACCAAGGTGCTTGGAATCATGTGGAGCTGCTTGCAGAAGAGTTGAAACCGTTGGTGATATCAAACATCATACTTGAAAAGGAGCTTTCCTGGGTGTAAGCTGTCATCGGCACTTCCCTTGCGGCCTGAAAGATGCACCTCATGTTTTATACGACTCTCAGTGTTGTTTGAACCACTTCTTGAGCGTGAGACACACTCGTCATAAGAATGTTAGGTCAAAGCGTCAAAGTCTGTCAGTTTGGGTTCCTACCATATGGCAGTGACATCAAGTTCCAACATAATGATACATTGTGGTGTAACAAACAGTCGGAATCTGCCATATGAAGTTTGAGAAGTGTCACCGGCATCTCTGGCAGTATATAGACCTCTCCAGGCACCACCAACAGGTAATGTGCGGTGGTATCATGAACTCTGAACTCGTGTCTTGGCACACGAAATGAGTGATATCACATGCTTTTGTCCGTGTTTTGTATTACCCACCCAGCCAAACATCAAAAAAGCAAGCTAACAAGCAAGTCCATGGACTTGCTTGTATTTACCTAGCCATTAGGGTCAGATTAGGCTCTGGGCATAGCTACATCATGACAAACTCTGTCTGCAGGATATTCCAGAGTGTTGGCATTTTATATACGGCTCTGTGAATTTTGTACGCCATGCGGTTCAATTACATTATCTCTGCTTGGCAATACTCATAACATTCTGACAACAGTATATACAGCCCTCATCATTGTCTACACGACGCGCACCATACCTCCCATATGAACTCCGAATCATTTGTGCCCTGTTTGCTTGAAATCTTACAAGTCTGACCGGAAGCTCTACAAACACATCGACAGTGACCATCATCGATATAGTGGCCAACTTCTTGAGGAAAAGAAAGAATCCAAGCCCCCTGAATGGGTTCGAAAAACCTCTCAGCGATACGTCGACAATTCGCACAGTGGTTTCCATGCACACCATGACCACGTTGATGATCGTGACGCGTTTTCTGCATTGCACACGTCACGTTCTCCAGAACTAACCGAATTTGACTCAAATACAAAAAGCTTGTCATATTCCGATACCGGAGCCCCAGTCACTTACGTTCCGACTGACGATGAGTACAATGCTGAGTACAATTTTGAGCAGTACTTGCACAATCCCTTCTATCCGTTCGAGAGTGAGGAGGAGTTCAATTTCGCCAAGCTGGTCACATCGAAAGGTCTTCCCGCCAACGTCATCGATGACTTCCTGAAGAGCAACTGCAGCCTTAAAGAGTGGGTGCGTGACTCTCTGTAATCGAATTACAACCTCCGCCAGAAAATCGACCCGATGGAGGACAGACTTGGCTATAACTTCTGGAAGAAAGCTACGTTGCAGATGGCATGGAATGCGCAGCATCCGGATGCAATTGAGTTTTGGCACTGTGATCTTATAGAGTGTGCAAACTGGCAACTCCAGCAGCCAGCATACGAGGAACATCTTACGTACACACCGATACGTTGCTTCAATGATGCTGGGTACCATGTTTACAAAGAGATGCATACTGGAGACTGGTGGTGGAACAAGCAGGTAAGCATATTTCTTAGTATACTCTTTACAATACTCACAATTGTGTTGACAACACTACCCATCGGTGATACGCTGGTGCCGATGATCTTCATATCTGACATCACCCACCTCACGAACTTCTCTGGCACCAAGAAGGCATGGTCGATATATATGATGATCGGCAACCTATCCGCAGCCACACAGATAAAGCACACAATATACAGCGTGTTGTTGGTCACCCTTTTGCCCATTCCAGTCAAGATATGCGATGTCCCCCTCAAAAGAAGAAATGTTCAGAGGAAACATAACCGAATGGTCACTCAGAACGTGCTGCAGCATGTGTTGCAAACCCTACTCAATTCCGACTCGCTCAATTCCGACTCAGAGACCCGCACCTTCTATGCCCACTGTGCCGATGGCAATGTCAGACATTGTTATTCGACACTGGCTGTGTGGATAGCCGATTACCTCGAGCACCGTGATCTTCACAACATTAAGAATGGTGTATGCTACTGGTGCGAATGCCCATTGCAGGAAATGGGTAATCTACCCCGCTGCCAATATGAGCGATATAACCTCCGAGATCATAATATCTATCGTATACTGTCAGATTCAAATACACCCTCGAGCATTGTCGATCTCAAACGCCACGATGTCAATTCAGGTTTCAACATCGTATAGTATATCGATTGCGTTACAAGCGATCTTCCCAAGCTTGATCTACTCCACACGATGCAAATTGGGATGTTGAAGCACCTCCTGATATGGCTTCACGAATTTCTCAAGCAGCATAAGTGGCTTGACAAGTTCAATAATTTTTTGCTCTCGGTGCCTGCATACCTTGATATGATGAAGCCCAGATGTGCAAATGAGGAGGTTTCGCGTTGGAACGGAGGAGAAATCAAGACGATGACACGATTCCTTGTGGGTGTCGTATGCAATGCTCTGTGGGACCCAAGCCCCTCTCAGTGTAGTGTTTTTGATCGTGCAGTTGAGTGCTCTCGCTCTCTAATTGAGTTCTATTTCCATTACCAGTATGACTCTCACGATGACGAAACGCTTGACCTCATAGACAATGCTCTACGTCGCTTTCACGATTCGAAGGATGGGTTTCAACAATTCAGGGCTGGCAAACGACTTGCAGCAGAGGCCAAAGAGAGACGTACGGAATTGTGTGCCGAGCGGGATACCGAGTTGGAGGAAAACAAGTGGAAACCGGTGGCCTTTCGACAGCGCATTCGCGACATCTGGAAAGGTATTATCCATGCAGGAATGGCCGAATACATTGAAGAGGGTAGCGATTTCAACTGTCCCAAGGTACATCTCATACAGCACTTCCGAGAGCAGATACAACGGTAAGGTTCGCTTAAACAGTGGTCGATGGAGATCTGAGAAAGTTCTCACCGCAAGCAGATTAAGGATCGGTTTAATGCTTCAAACAAGATGGGTAATTACTGTACTCACATAATCAACTACTACCTTCGGATTGATGCATTCGCTGTCAGCAAGGCCAACTGCGATACATGGAACCGTAAACGAGCTGCTCTACAGATGACAACAGAAGTGACTACGGAAGTGACAACAGAAGTTACAGCGGAAGTTACAGTGGAAGTTACAGCGGAAGCAACCACAGCTAGTAGATATTGTTTATTGAGGTTCATATCTCAGCAGCAGTATAAAGGAAAAGGGAAAGTCAAGGACTTTCAAGGCCTCTTGAAAACAATCAGTGACGACGTGCTCCGAAATGGTCTATACAATGCCACCTGTCGTTTCTTACAGACCAAGCAGGTAAATGTCGATTCGGATGATCTCTTATACAGTGCTGCCGCAATTTACCATGGATTGGAGGTAGAATCATGCAACATGCATGACGAGCGCATCATTCAGAAGCTCAGATATTCTGGAGACAAACAATGGTATTCTGGGGCTGTCCGCTATGACTGGGTATGGATTCAAACTGCGCAACATAAGGAATCTCACAAGGCACTGCAGGGACACGTACCGTACCGTATGCTTGTCTATTCAAGCTGTGAGTCATCCATTCACGCGGCACAAATACCTTTTGGCTAGCATATGTTGAAGTGACGAAGCCTGCCAATGGTGGGATGCCAGAAAGTGCGTCGCAGCTGGTCAGGGTAGTGAAACCATTTTCCGGAGGTTCATACGCAGTTATTAGTGCAGGAAATATTGTGGGTGCAGCTCACTTAATTCCAGAGGAACCCATTTCGTTGAAGTCGGAGAATAAAGAATGGATAGTCAATAGTCATATACACCTGGCGACCTGGAACAATATTTATTATATGTTGGAGGACGAGTTGAATACAGCGGTGAAGAGGGTATAAATGGTGTTTAGAACTGTAAGGTATTTAGAACTGTAGGGTATTTAGAACTGTAAGGTGTTAGAACTGTAAATAGACAATATGCCGTGCAGAGCATCATTATTACAATACCCAGAGCAGTGTTGCTACCGAGCACCAAGTACCGATAGGCCGACCTTCAAGTTGCTTGCATCCAGTCAAGACATGGATGCAAGCAAAGTTATGGTGAAATATGCCATGCATAGCATTGTTATTACAATACTCAGAGCAGTGTTGCCACCGAGCACCAAGCACCGATAGGCAGGCCTTCAAGCTGCTTGCATCGAGCCAAGACATGGACGCAATCAAAGTGGTTCTCGATGGAAAAAGACCTTATGGTATAATATGTCGTACATAGCATCGTCATTACAATGCCCAGAGCAGTGTTGCCACCGAGCACCAGGGACCATGCAATTCACTGGCCAGACGAAGAGCACGGTATATTAAGCGTGCCAAGGTGCTGTTCAGAGTGACATGCGATCGTGTGAATACCTAGCACCAGGAGTTGTTCTTGCAGTGCCTCATATCGTATCGTCGCGGACTTACATGTTACCCTGCTAACTGATGTTCCTGGTGCTCCTGGCACACCACCGATGTCCGGGCGTGACTACTACGCCCGGGCGCAGGGATTATTTCCCGATGGACAGATACCATCACAAACTTCACACCATCATTGAAACCTTCAAGCAATTGTGATACTATCTGAAAGTCACCCACCATAAAGTCTTGATGCAATGTGACCACAGGAATCTCCAGTATTTCTTGACATCGAAAGTATCCAGCAGGTGAGAAGACCAATGAGCCAAGATCTTATAGGTATAAAACTTCACTATCGAGTACCTGAAAGGTACTGAACACCCTGCCACTGTCCAATCGAGATGGCCCGATTTTGAGATCGTCTACAAGAAGCCTGTACGATGGCTCCTGGCTACCATAACAGTTGAACCCTACAATAATCTCATACCAGTAATAACGAAGGCCTGGAATATTGATACAGTAGCAGTTGATATCTGGAGTATGCTTGTCGATAACCCAATGGCCACAGCAGAGGCCGAATCTTCAGACCAGAACTAATAGAGAATTATCACTGGAGCTCTGAACTATGAGGGGAGGATACATGTCCCTGCTCACGATGCTCTCTGCAGCAAAGTGATAAGTCTCTTTCATGACAACTCCAAGTCAGATCACTTTGCAGCTCTTAAAAATACTGAGTTAGTCTCTAATGATTTCTATTGGCCTGCTGTTGAGGTGCATATAAGGAAGTACATAAGCAATTGCAAAGTATATCACCAAATCAAGACCCTGTAGCATGCCTGCCACGGAATAAACATGCCGCTTCCACTACCATTACGATCCTGAGAAGGCGTCACCATGTACTTCATCAAAGAAATGCTAGAATCGACGGCACCTGGATACATGGGGATCCTGGTCATCATTGATCAGTTGTAAATGCTGATGTTCTACCTGCTCCACAGAGAAGATATTGACTCACCATATCTGATCAGACTCTACTTCGATTATGAGATCTGCAAATGTGGTATCGCTGACAATATCATCACCGATCAGAGAACCAAATTCACCAGCCGATTGTGGACAAGGGTCTGCTGCAACATGAGTGTAAATTACCATCTGTCAACTGCCTTTGATCCGCAGAAACACGGCCATATCAAATGGCTGAATCAGAAGATAGAGCAGTATCTTCGAACTTTCTGCAACTACTCGCACGATAACTGGGTAGAGCTCTTACTATTGGCTGATTTCGCCTATATAAATGCTGTACATACTTTGACAAGGATGATCCCCTTTTGGACCAACTATTACACTCACCTGAGATACAGTTCAAGGCATCCAATTACTTAGCCCACTTCAAGTCAGAAGCCCAAGTGGGGTCCATGGCTACTAACCTCAAGGAGATGTACCTAATTCTCAGAGATAACTAGTTGAAACCGCAAGTACACAAGACAATGAAACGTGAAGCCAAGGAAATCATGTTCGAAGTCTGAGATATATATTAGCTTTCAACTTGTAATATCAAGTGGACAAGGGCATTAGAAAAGTTGAATTACAAGTATGTCAGGCCATAGACGGTGAGTGAAGTCATCAATCAGAATGCTTACAGAAATGACTTTCCAAAAACGATATATATACTCAACATGTTCCATATCTCTCTGCTTGATAGGTACTCTCTGCCAGATATCGGCCAGTGCTATTAGAACCTCAACTGACGATTGTAGATGATACAGATAAATATAAGGCCAATCCCATGTCCCTATATCAAGGTACATGGCACACTGAAACTCTGATTTTATAGAATATTCTTGATAATATGATAGGTATAAGTATGGACTTCATTGTGAAGGTTATTGGCTCTTGCCAATGAGTATATACATATCAGTATGTGATGTAGTCTTACAAATGGTTTTTGGCTACAATTTTGACTTCATCACATATTGATTGGTCATTGGCCAACTTCCAGGTCTTCATCCTAATTCTCATCATCAAGATCATATATCACTGGTGACACACATATAATTTGTTATGTAGTACTTTGGAGAAGTAGATATGTGCTGATTGTATCACTTGCAGATGATATCATTCTTTGATATATCTAACTCATATGTATCCAACAGAAATTCATACTTACAATATGGTCAATTGTATATTGCTCTTGCAAGGTTTATACTCTTGTAAGCCCACCTTGTATCTGATTCCTGAATCCAATCAAAACTCTATTGTTACACTACATATATTACATACTACTGGGTACGCTCAAAGCAGTATCACCTACGATCACTTGATGATTGCTGGATCAGGATGGCACAAGTACCATCCCTGCGCATTATCGAATAACCACAAGATATTACTTGAATCGGTTATCACAACCAACGAATTCAGATGAGCTGTTATGCTGGCTACCACATCGTTCATGAGGAACAAAAGATGGTTACTGGATAGATATGCTGCCAGCTTGTACCACTGATAATGCGAAGACAGCTGAAATGCTGTAGCTATGAAAGCACCTGAGTTTGCATCATAGCTGACAAAGCTTTGATGTCCCTTACAATCGAAAGGATACAGTTTGCCGGCAAGTTAAGAGATTGAATAAATTCGATAGGTCGAGACCACTGAGATTTCAAGGACTGATATCAATAGGAACTCTATTTGTCTGAGTAGAAGATCTAACTGGAAAGATACGGAATGTCTGGCAGAGTGGTAAAGGACAAGAAAGATTATTGGTGCAAAGGGTAGTTAGATAGTGAAGCTCATAAGAAAAGCTTTGATAGAAGTAATTGCTAGAGTGAAAGGAAAGAGGTATAAAGACATCCGCAATCTCCGAGAGTAGAAGGGCAAGCTTCTTGATGAGGAGAACAACATCAGCAAAATATTTTCTGTCCAAGTAGAATGGCTCCGTCAGAGTGGACGAGCTCCATCAGAGCCATGAGAGACTCCCCTGTGGTGGCTTACTGCGTGCCCAGTATCAATACCATATGTCACATTGCATATTGCCCTCCGATCATAATTTGACTGTTTCTTCTCGCTCTGTCGATCGCCTATTTTAAACGAACACTCTGGCGTTGTGGCCAACTGTGACTATATGTCGAAATGGATTCATTGGGTACGCGCTTGTTTACAGAAACTAGGGTTGTTGCTGATGAAACATTACAAATATACGCATTGAAATGCCAAACATCTTTGTCTTGAATCTTCTTAGTGACTTTCACATACTGAGCGAATCTTCATAACTTCCATTGCAAGCAGGTCCTGAAAGTTGTAACAATACTACTTGTACTGGTAAACCTGTAGTGGCGCTCCTGAGGATACATTATATTGTTAGCAAAGAAATACTTCCGTCGAAGAAATCTTCCTACACTCCAAGCGGTCAAAGGTTCTTGATGCTTGTACACTTTTTTATTCCAGATATTGATTGCCACATCTTACAAGGAGAGTGCTGATACTATGATCCAGATTTCAACCTCTATACAAGCTGGGAAAGAGATTCTCTACCTAAGAGATATCACCACTGTGAGCTTGTACGTGAAGAGTACTACATCCAGTTAGTGTTGACTGTCACTATCCATCGATTACAGACAGAACTCCTACACCGCTTACACCTCTGAAAGCAGCAATCCCTCGCATACCTCAAGATAGTCATCTTGCTACCTCAGATTGAAACCATTGTCCTCTCAGGATTGTAAATACCCCACGCACCAGACTACGAGCCATCTCTTCAGCTTCAGCGAGAGGCAGGTACTAGACTCCTTGTTGATTGGGACATCAATTTCGTCCCCTTCTTCAGAACCTGGAGCTTCTACAACAGGATCTTTCAAGAGCAGATTTAGATAATACTTTGAACAATGACAGAAGATCGATCTGACACACTGATGGGAGAATTATTAATGCTGGAACGAAAGGAAACTTTGTTGGTGAAAACAGGATAAAAGGGGAAAGAAGTAGCCTGTTAGGAACTCATTGTTCGGAATGATATTCCTGATTGGGTGGTTCCCTTGATGAACAGCATCAAGGCAGAATTGAACTGAATGGATGCATTGATTATGCAAACTCAAACAAGCAACATCATATTCAGAGAGGTACTGCCTGAGTTGGTCAAATCATACAAAGCTCTAGTGTATAGGCAAAACGAGATATATCATGCTGTCACTTCAGGAGTCGAAAACCAGCAGAGGGTACAGATAGAACATTACTTAGACATTGTTGTCCAGTCCCAGTATTTGCGGCCAATGTGAGTGCTGCAATTGCCATTTCGAAGGCAAAGTCTTCCGAAGCATATGAAGAGTTATACCTGGCTGTTCGAAAGGAAATACAGTCCTTATCAGCAGCATGGACATCTCTCTCTGACGTGTTGGAAAAGAGGGAAAGAGCTCAAGAAAGGCTTGCTCTCCAAGTACACAATCAGTCAGAAGAACTTATCAGTATCATGCAGAAAGCCAGCGAAGAGGCTAAGAGAGTAATGGAACTCAAGAGGAAGGCTGATGCTGTTAAGAAGCAGAGAGAAAGCGATATAAGAAAGACTCGAAGGGACTTGGAGAGAAAGTTTCGGGAATTCATAAGGATCCTTATGACTAGGCTATCTGACAAAACCACCAAGAAATCCATCAAGTCCCTAGCAATATTGGTCCTTGGACATCACAGGGGAGATAACAAACCAGGTGATGAAGGGTTCCGCTTTCATTACTGTATAGGTATCAAAGAAAAACAATATTGGGTCAAAGAGGCACTTACTCCAGACCCTGAGAGAGCCCCACCACCACCAGGAAGTTCTGGTTCAGGATCCGACTTCTCTGACTTCGAGGATGAGGAAGGAGGAGGAGGTGGTGGTGAAGGGAGCATCGGAAGCGGAGGAGTTAGAGGAGGCAGAAGAGGTGGAGGAGGGGGAGAAGGTGGGGCAGGGGGAAGCTGAAGAAGTAGTAGAGGACGCTTACATCCAAGCCAGATCCGTTTATCTCCATCCAGAAACACAAATTATGGCACGCCACCTCCCAATCCTCAAACACCATCAAGACCCACCAAAAAAGTCAAAATGAATATGCCTCTACAGTTTAAGGGAGATAAGAAAGATCCCAAGGAAATATATTGAAGGTTGATTCAATCAGTGGACCATTATCTGCAGCAACTCCGCAACGAATTCCACAATGATATCGATAAGAACCTTTTGGATTGAGGGCTCCTGGAAGGCAAGGTCCTAGTAGAATATCATATCCGCAAAGAAGACATGAAGAAGTTCTTCCAGGTCGATAACTAGAAGTCATTCACCAGCACTATAGAAGAGAAATTCATCAACATGCAAGAAGAAGAGAAGTCCCTGCAAAAGATGAACAATCTGAAGTACTGTAGAAATATCTAGGACTACATGATGAAGATGGAAACTCTCAACTTCTGAGTATGTCTCCATGGAACCTCCTATATCCATAACCTTAAACAAGGAATACATGAAGATATCATGGACCGAATGGCAATGGCAGAGGTATCACCCAAAGACGATACAGCCTACATCGAGTTAATGAGGTGAGTGGATGTATCCTATGAACTGCAGTTGGCAGAAGAGTATAGGTCTTACGATGACTGTGATAACTCGCAAAGTAACAATGGGAACAAGCGGAACATCTGGAAATTGGTAACTCGTTACCTGTAACTTACCGTATGCCATATGACTTACTGTAATCTCCGGTAACAGCTATAATGCCGGAAAATGCAAATATGCCCAAGCCCATTATGTATAACTCGGATAACACTCCGGTAACACTCCCATAATATACGGTAACTTGCGGTAATATTTTAACCTTATTTCCGATTCACGATGCATCTCTAGGTGCGATATCCAAAGAGTCTGATTTTGTTACGCCTCAGGTACCAAAGGTCTCATGTGGGTGGCCATGATCCTGTCAGACCTCACTGTTGCTTGTCAGAGTCCACGGGTATGATGGCCATGATCATGTCAGACCGTACAGTCGCTTATCAGAGTGTAGGAGTGCAATCGCCATAATCTTATAGTAGCATATCAGAGTTCTCGAGTGTGATTGTCAGACCATACAGTCGCTTGTCAGAATCCAGGAGTGCAATTACCATAGTCTCATGGTAGCATGTCAGAGTTCTCGGGTGTGATTGTCAGACCGTACGGTCGCTTGTCAGAGTCTGCGGGTATGATGGCCATAATCCTCTCAAACCTCACGGTCGCTTATCAGAGACCATGAATACAATCACCATAATCTCACAGTAGCTTGACTGTGATCCTGTTAGAGTCTAATGTAAATATATTTCTTTCAGAAACCTCTTGCAATCTGTCCCAGCTTCAGATTATAATTACAACAAATCTAATCTACAATATGACAATATACCAAATTGGCTGCTGCTACTCATCGACGTCCTCATGTGCAATCATGGTATTCGCGTCCCACCGAGTGACTGATAGAGCTTTCCGATTAATACCATTGGTCCGGTCAATTCTTTTCATGTGTATTTGAAGGATCTGCTTCTGATTCAGTTCTGGAATGCTTTCCCATTGTGTGTACAGGTCGGTGTAAGTTCCTGGTAACTTGTTAGATACTGAGTATGTCATAGGAATGTAGTTATATACCCTTGTATGTATCCGCTTCAAATGGTACACGAAGAAAGCCGCCGGCTGCCCAGTTGTCCAAGGAGTGCTTTACTGCGGTTGCAGCAAGTAATAGACAACTGTGTGTCAACTCCTGGGTGAAGTGGTTGGTATAAGGACATCTAGTAAAATTACGAGGTCTGTGGTCAAAGAAGGTCTTTGCCATGATGACCGAGAGCGACCAATGCAGGAACATCATTTTTGGTACCTTATTTGTCAAAAGATTGAAATAAATAGTTGGATTAAACCTTACCTCATTCTCGCAATCAGAATGGTGGAATCGGTAAGTGCAAGGAGAGATTAACCTTGCAACATGTTTCTTCCGATCATCATTCGACATGTTGTGGAAATTGTCAATATATTGGTCTGGTGCAATCTCACGAGCTTGTTCGGCAAAGATTCCCCGGGCAGCCGATTGGCGGTCCGCAAGCTTGTCTGTTAGTGTCAATGGGCAGTGCTTGGGGAGTGCGGATACTTACCGTATGAATTGCTGCGGTGGATATATCACCCCGCAAAGCCTCTTTCAAATACGAGCACGCTTGCTCGAAGCTCTCTGCAGATAACCTGTCCACATCGGTCGGATATGGATTCTCGGTAAGGATCCTGCAGAAGAATATATCGCGGGCTACATCCTACTAATCCTTCGACACCCTAAGGTCGCCTACCTTGCGTTCTAGCCGGCGGCCTTATCCATGAGAGACCGATCCCGCTTTTGCAACTAGGTGTGTCTGGGTGAGAAGTTGCTCAATGTGAAGCTAAGGAAACTTACCTGCCGAGCATGCACTTGGTTGCTGGGAGGTGTAGCGTTGGATAATCGGTGTGACTAGAGTTCATTGTCAGAGTTCAATGCCTGAGTTCGATGTCAGAGTCGGTTGCAGAGATAGTCATTACCTCCAGCCAGTTCTTAGACATGCAGGATGATGTTGTTGAATTGCCATTGTCATCGCCCTCGTCATCGTTATCGTCAAAGCTGGTAGACACTTGCGACTAAGCATTGTCAGAGACTATTGTCAGAGTTTGATGCCAGAGTCTGATATGGAGATGGATATTACCTCCCTTGGGATTCTAGGCACCGGAACTGTTCTGCAGCGAGACGGTTGTGGCGATTGCTCATCATCGTCATTGTCATCATCAATGTCTGGAGATGTTCGTGAGTAAGTTATTGTCAGAGTCCATGTCAGAGCCCATGTGAGAATTCAATGTTAGTGTCCGATGCGGAGATGTATATTACCTCCCTTGGGATTCTAGGCACCGGAACTGTTCTGCGGCGAGACGGTTGTGGTGATTGCTCATCATCGTCATCGTCATCGTCATCATCAATGTTGGGAGATGCTCGCGACTAAGTTATTGTCAGAGTCCATGTCAGAGCCCATGTCACAATTCAATGTCAGTGCCCGATGTGAAGATGTATATTACCTCCCTTGGGACTGCGGACTCTTGAGCCATTCTCTGTTGCCATCCATCATCACAATCATTACCATAATCGTCACCTTCCAGTCGTTGTTGGATCCGGCCGCTGGAGTGTGGATCATTGCGCCTCCTTGTGTCGCCTTGGGATAGATCGCAATCACCACGCTTCCTGCCACTGGATTTCAGATCACTCCGCCCGCTGCTAGAGTTTTTGGAGCGCTTGGTACTTTTCGAGTATGCCATCCTGTTTGTTGTAAGTATCAGGTGTGTCGGATTGTGATGGGGGTGAAAGTATTGGCTTTTAATGTACCCAGAGACCATGGCTTATCACCGTTTATGTAGCATTTCCATCTCTCTCAATATGTTCAGACCTCCGTACCTTGAAACCCATGTCATAGCAATGGAAATTGTCAGAGTTGTAGTTAGTCCGTATGTGGAGTGGTAAGGACCCGGTGTCAGAGTTGAGGTTATACCGTATATGTGGATATCAGTTAGACTGC
>MU122099.1:830405-874443 GCA_014904905.1 Wilcoxina mikolae CBS 423.85 | reverse complement strand
CACGTCTCTTTCATATCAAGTCGAGAGTCAGCATTCTGCGGTACATGATTGAAGCTACCCCACTCTCAGCCAAGGCAGATACATACAGAAAGTTGCTTATGGGGGACTCTCATTCGTGCAACAAACCAATACCAAGCCTTAACTCCCGCATCAATGTAGTGATGAAAAAGTGCAACACAATTGCATCTCTGGCATTTTCCAATGACATCATTATGTCAGAGTTCATTCAATCTCTGACATCATATTTTGCGGCATTCCGAATGGATCCGGATGCCAGCCCAGACCTGCGAGCCTCTGGGTCCCGAGAATCATGTATTCTCCATCAAAAGATTTGCATAGCAAACGGCGTCACAGTCACTATACAGCAGTACAACAATCCTGATGCAGTCATAGTTCAAAAAGCAAGATGCGTAGAGAAATGGCACGGACATGGCAATCGATTCGACCATATCTTGATACAAGAGGATCGAGCACCATAAAATCATAGCTGGGTTCGGCAACAAGGATATCGCCCTGCCAAGTTACTGTATGCTTTTCGTTTCAGTGATCGCATTAACACGGAGAAAGCCAACGCAAACGGGAGGGTGGTATGGTGCAGTGTGCATCACGACCTTTTATTGGTGGAAGAATTAGAATATCTGTCGTCTGCTATGCCAAACGTCAATCATGAGATGATAATGTATCGGGATGTTCTACAAAAATCACGACGGATCATAAATGTGTCTTCAGTTGTCATTCCCGTGCATCTTGTGCCGAGTGGTGGTGATGATAACCAATATTTTATCAACCAGTATACATCTTTGGAAACATACAACTTTATATACTAGATGCCATCAGCCCACCGCACCAGCTTGTCAGAGTCTGAATGGTTGTCAGAGTTGTTGTCAGAGTTGTTGTCAGAGTTGTTGTCAGAGTTGTTGTCAGAGTTGTTGTCAGAGTTTTTGTCAGAGTTGTCTCAGTTGTCAGAGTTGTCAGCCACTGTCGGAGTCGCACCATCATGTCAGTGAGCCCATTGTGGTGAAACGGCGGAGAGGGCCTATCGTCAATACTCCACCGCACCTCTCGCAGCATCCAAAGAGAATTCGTGAGAAAGAGCGGTTCTGGCTCGAAGAGTGTAGGAAGAGGGTGAGAGGATATGATGGGATACCCAGCCGTGAGGAATCACACAATTTGCGTGGATTTACGAATTCTCAGAAAGAATGAGAGAGACCAAGAGCTGGAAAAGATAGAGTGTGTATTTTCGTTGTCTGGTAAGATGATGTCTATCTACTCCGGGGTCTCCCAAATATATACTCCCCGTCGTTCAACCCATCTCCGTTATCCCTGTATCTCCGTACACCCACCCCGCCAAACAGAGTGGCGGTTGTGGTGAAAAACGGATTTTCCCGCCACACCATGTCAGAGTTGTCAGCCACTGTCGGAGTCGCCGCCGTCTACCATATCTGGGCCGGTGTCAGTCGCCACCAAACACCATGTCACAGTGCCATGCCATCGGCCATGGTTAGATTATCTTGGGAGTCGTTGTAAGAGTTGTTGCATTCTAGAGCTATGTAAATTTAGAGAGATGTAGATTCTGTAACACCGTTACAATTTTATATTCGATAAATGAGTAATTTCAAGATCTATATGAATTAGAAGGACTTGGACATGCATTCAATTCTCATAGCGACAAATCATACTCATATGTTCCCATATTATCTTGCAAATCGAAAAACCGTACGCGAATATACGGTAGCGCCCCATAAGCCGCGATAAGCCGCGATAACGTACCTGTGGTGGTGCGGTAACACCCAAAACATCCCATAACATAGCAGTAATAGCGATAACAAATCCCGATTACGGTAACGCGGGCACTTTTCCCGACGAAGAGGAATGAGTTCCATGGGAAGGATAAAAACCAAGAGAAGAATCCAGAAAAGGACAAAGGTTCCAATCCCAAGAAACTATGAACTGAAAAAAAGGGCCTGAAGCCTATTCACAGTGATCAGGCCGAAGCTCTTAAGGGTATTCCTGTAGATCAGCTGGAAGCAAGAGTCACACGCAATGAATGTAAAGATTGTAGATCCTCTGAGAATGATAAATGGTTTTTCTGTAAGAATCCCATCAAGGCTTCGTGTAGCAAGACGAACAAGAAATCTAAGGATAAACAGGAAGCTCTGAAGCAGGAAACTACAGCTTCCAGTTCGAAAGTCAAACCAAGGAGTTTGGCTGATAGGATCAAAGCGTCTACAACTATCGTACTCTCAAAGAGATTATATGAAGCAGACTCTGATGGCATGGTAATTGATGATTGTGAGACGATGGGTTTCTTATGTCTTTTATTAGGTCTAGAATTGAGATCTTTCCTATCGAGTATAGATACCTACAGTTGTTAAGTTTAGTTTTAATAAGATATGACTGCTTTTGTGTTGTTAAAGAAAGCATACCTGAGAATGAGTTCAGTACTCGAAATATGCTGGTCATATTGTATCCAAAAGGAAACATATGACTATCTCATCATTTTCGAAACACTCTCATACCCCATACAATCACTAGAACCACAACCTGTTGAGATTGAAGCTGTGTCGAAAGGCAGTTCATTATGATTTCTATATGAAAAGAACAGCAAAGCAAGACTCCAGCTGAAGCACCTCAACCTGAATCAAAGAAAACAAAACAACTACCACCTGAACCAAGGACTGATTCATGACCAACAGTATATATGTTCACATCATACAAAAATAAAATAAATGTCCCTGTGTAGATTCTTTTCGATACAGGATGTGATATACCTATGATATCAAAGCTGCAGGCCGAGTCTAGTGGGGTTCCTTTAGTAACTCGAACAGAATCAAAAACAGAAGAGAATTTCAATTGCGAGATTGTAGAAGGTACTGGTTGGCAGTATACCTTTCCAGTTACCCTGCGGTATGAAGGTCATTATACTAAAGAAACCTTCCAAATCGGACCAATAGAATCATTGACTGATATTGTGTTACCTTACTGGTCGATCGTTAAGCATGGAGTGCTCAGAGAAGTCACAAAGGAAGGTGATAAGCTCCAATTCACATCGAAACATTGTAACTAACATTGCACCAAGACAGCTGGTAGTACATTCTCGATTGAAATATGATGATAGTATCCTCAAGTTTGATACTGACCTATGATGGATCGGGGTTATCGGATCTATACATGTTAATGCTGCCAATGAAATTGAAGTCTATTGGGTTGAACAAATCCCATAGTAGTATCGAGATCTCCAATCGGTTTAAAACTGGGAAAATAAAAACATTCTACTGCCATATCGATCGTTTGATCATACAATTGATGTAAATGATGTAGAACAGCCTCTGTGAAGTCCCATCGATACTCTCTCTGAGAAGGAGCATTCAGTGCTAAACGAATATCTAAAGGCAATGCTTGACTCTGGAAATATTCATACAATCAAATTATCCATTGGAGCACCCATACTCCTCGTTTCAAAGCTCATGGAAGGGGTTTAAAGTTATAAGTGGATTACAGAGAACTTAACCACGTTACAATTATGATCGGGTATCCTTTGCCACTAATGAATGAAGTTGAAGATAGGATTTAATACCCCAAGATCTTTACCAAGATTTATCTAAAATCTGATAATGATCTGATTCGGATCAAACCAGGTAATAAATTAAAAACGGCATTTAGTACGAGATATGAATACTATGAGTATTTGATCATGCCCTTTGGATTCGCAAATACACCAGCTTCATTCCAAAATATGATGAATGAGATCCTCATATACCTAATCGATCATGGAGTAGTAGATTATATACATGATATATATATTTATACTTAGGACGAAGAAAAGCATGTACGATTGACAAGCGAGGTCCTTCATAGGTTGCAAGAAAACAACTTGGCTATAGCATCCGATAAGTGCAAGTGGCATCAGAAACAAGTTGAGTTTCTTGGATATATTATATCAGAACAAGGTGTCAGCATAACCGAAGACAAAGTTGATTCTGTTCTAAAGTGGAAAACGTCAGGATCAATTAAGGATGTTCAGTCATTTCCAGAATTTGCTACCTTCTATCGACACTGCATCAAGGACTTTTCGTAGATTTGCAGGTATATGACAGATCTAACCACACGAACTGGTAAGAAATTCGATTGGAAAGCACATCCATATTATCAACAAGCCTTTGATCTGTTGAAGAAGTATTTTACTGAGGTACTAATTCTTCGTCACGTTGTGCCTGTACACCCTGTTGTGATCAGGAGCGATACAAGCAAGTTCGCTATTGACCCAGTCCTTGCACAGATTATTGATTGACAACTATACCCTGTAGTTTAGTATTCTCAAAGGATAGACAAAGCAGAGATCAACTGTGAGGTCCACGATAAGGAGTTGTTAGCAATAGTATCTATCTTTAATCAGTGGAGATGTTATCTTGAAGGTGCAATATTTCCAATCAGTATATTTACCAATCACAACCATCTCGAATATTTCACCACCACTATGATTCTGAATTGGAGAAAAGCCTGTTGGGTAGTGTTGGCAACGAATCGGATCGGTTTGTCACAGATCGAACCAAGGCGGAGTTCGACAAGGATCCGATCCGAGGTTTGGACGAAGTTCCGAGGTTTGTCACAAACCGGTTCGCGAACCGTCTATCTTCGAACGATAATCGGCAAGCGAGTTCTTGTCCGATCGGGTCGATTTGTAGAGCATCTTGTAGCGGGAGAAGTTAGCTACATGATGCACTAGAAATCGAGCGGATCGGACAAGAACTCGCTTACTTATTTTTGTTCGCAGTTGTAGGTCGAAATGGTGGTGTTTGAGGCGAAAGGGTTGGCAAGGATCCAGGTTCGCTCGAACCAAATCGGTTCATCAATGCTACGGATCCCGGGCGGTTCGTTGCCAATACTACTGTTGGGTATAGGAACTGACTGATCATGACTTCAAAATATAGTACAAACCGGATAGTGCAAATGGAAAATCTGATGCGTTATCTAGATATTCAGAGTAACATTCTAGAATGGGAGAAGGTTGTGCTGAAGAAAATAAAAACCAACCAATTCACCACATTTTAAGACCTGATCACCTGGTAACTTCCGAACGGGAAATAGTTCAGGTGACAGTAGTGAAGTTAAAAGGCGAACAGATTAAGATTTCTTGGGTAATGTTGAGATCAATCTCATTAGTCATGTTTGATTCATGGTTGTTAGAAGCTGTAGTAGGTACTGTAAACAAAGATGCTGTATGGTAGGAACAATATGATTGAGCAATGGATGGCAGTCCAAGCGCTGACATCTCATTCGAAAATGAAGTCCTGTATTACAAAGGCAAGCTGTAGATCCCAGACGATCTGCAGTTATAAAAACAGATACTCAAAAGAGAATATGATATGAAGGTAGCCGGACATATGGGACAGGACAAGACAGTTCAGCTTGTTTGAAGGAACTTCTTTTGGTCAGAAATGGAGATATTCATCGAAGACTATGTTTGCTCATGCCCTGAATGTCAGGAGAACAATTCAGCTCACCACACTCGCTACGAATATCTGCAATCCATCGAATTAGTATACCACGCATGGCATTCAATTTCCATGGATGATATCATTGGTATATCATTGTCAGATGGCTGTTCAACAGTATGGGTTATTGTTGACAGGTTGACAAAGATGGTCCACTTCATACCTTTGAAAGATGGTGAAAATAAAGGTACAGACCTGGTCAGGATCTTCCTGAAAGAAGTATGGAGATTCCATAGTCTACCCTCGAACAAAGTATCAGATAGGGATTCTAGGTTCACATCAGTGTTGTGGTTTTCAATGGTCGAAGCTCTTGATATTCCGTTGAAAATGTCATCGCCATTTCATCCACAAACGGAGGGTCAAACAGAAAGAGTGAACAAAACGTTGAAATACTACCTGTATAACTACTGCAACTATGAGTAGGATAACCGGTCAGAGATGTTGTCAATGGCAGAATATGTCTATAACAACTCTCTTACTACTGCAACTGATATGAAACCTTTCTTTGCAAACTATGAGTTTGATCCTCGAAAGAATTGGCCCATCGAAGCAGAGGCAAAGAATCCAACATCAAGTAATTATGTACACTGGGTGTCAAGCGTATATAATCTATGTCGAACAGGTTTAGAGAAGTACAAGAATTGATGGGAAGATACCACGATAAACGTGCGATTGAACCAACCAAGTATTCACTTGGTAACATAGTTATGTTGAATGGAAAGAACCTCAAGAGAAGACATCCATCAAGAAAGCTAGATAAGAAGCTACATGGTCCGTTTGAGGGTCTAAAAGTAGTCTCTCGCACAGCTATAATGATAGAGCTGTAAAAGTAGTAGCATATACACAATACTTTTCATGTCTCCCTCATCGAACCTTATCGAACAGCCACTATTCCAATCTAACCTGCACCAGAACTCACCTCAAATAGCGAAGATAGCGAACTGGATTATGATGTCGATGGCTATGTGTGCGAAACTGATTACGAGGTAAAAGAAGGAATGGGTAGTCAGTAAAGCAAGGAACGAAAGAAGGTGCTGTACATGGTTAAATTGAAAGGGTATCCAGACAAATCTGATTGGACTGAGGAACCTTATGAGAATTTCGACAACAAGAGGTGGTTGAAAGAGTATCATAAGTGGAATCCTCAAGTGACTAAGGATAAGAGGTTGAGCTAGTAACTTTTTCCCACATAGGGGTTTTAATGGCTAGTAAAACTCATGAGTTATGGATTTGGTTTGGGGCACACAGGATTATATTTTACCATGTCAAGGAAAAAAGAACAGACTTTGGTTTCTGGGCACAAGAGGTCATTTTCACAAAAGCAACGAAGAGCAGAATAGCATAATCGTTCAAAGAACTCTGTAAGGAGGGAGGTAGTATTTCACCTCGCATATTACATACCACTGGATATGCGCCAAGCGGAATCACCTATGATCACTCAGTGATTGCTGGTCTGGATGGTACAAGTACCATTACTGCACATCTTCGAATATCTACAAGATATCACTTGATTTGATTATCATAACCAACAAAATCAAATAAGCTGTTATGCAGGCAACGCCATCATTGATAAGGAACAAAAGGTAGTTACTGGATCGATATGCTGCCATCTCATGCCACCGATAATGCGAAGACAGGTAAATAGCTGTAGATACGTAAGCACCTGAGTTTGCATCATAGCTAACAAAGCCTTGATGTCCCTCACAATTTAAAGGATACCATTCGTCTGGAAGTTAAGAGATTGAAAAGATATGATAGGTCCGGACCAATGAGATCTGAAGGACTGCTATCAGTACATACTCTATTCTCTAAGCGAAAAGATATAGAAGGTCTGGCAGAGCGGTAAAGGACTGGAATGAGTATTGGTATGAAGGGTGGTTAGGTAGTGAAGCTCATGAGAAAAGCTTATACAGAAGTAATTGCTAGAGCGCAAGGAAAGAGGTATAAAGACCACTGGAATCTCCAAGGATGAAAGGGTAAGCTTCTTCGCGAGGAGAACAAGCCTTAACAATATATGCATTGAAACACCAAATATCTTTATCTTGAATCTTCTTAGTGACTTTCACATTCTGAGCGAATCTTCATAACTTCCATTGCCAGCAAGTCCTGAAAACAGTAAGGATACTACTTGTACTGGTATACCTGAGGTGATGATCCCGGAGTTACGTCTAGCCTCCCAAAATAAGTATGTTTTTCGATTTAGGAGTATTTCGATAAGGTTTGTGTTGCAATTCAGGTTTACTTCAATATGGTACACTTCAAATGGATAATCCATTGTTTTTGTCACTCAGCTGCAATCATTATCTCAGATACATAGCCTGCAATATCAAGTTCTGATCCAGATTTCTCTATCTGAGCACAACATTGTAATTAATCATCTATCAATTAAGTGATATAGTCGTAACCAATAATCTGTCCAAATTGTCATGTGATTGTAATCTGGGATCCTGCCAACAAGGTATCTGATAGGTATTTGAAATCTGGCCAAATAGCTACAAGATCTTTCCATCTCAATGATCCTGTCAATAAGGTAAGATACCGTTCATATCAATGATCCGACTGCTCATATATGAGATCGATCTAATCCAAAATATAGACATGTAGATTGCAGTACCTCTGTAGCCCTAAGATATGATACATCTTCTAGGGGCAATTCATAATACTACAAGCAAAACATATTCGATAATCTAAGCGGAACCATAGTGTAATGGGTAGTGTTGCCAACAAACCGTTAGAAGTTCTTCTCATTGATGAACTGAATAGTCGCAATACGATTCTCTTCAAACACATTGGGAAAACAACCAAGTCACACCATGGATGCCGGAATGGCCAGGGTGCATCACACGCTTCAATCGAAACCTCTTGAGCTTCATCGTATCCTGGTATTACCCTGTCACTACAGACGCAGCATTTGCGTCTGGACGCACTTCCAGACACAGTATTACGTCCATACACACTTACAGGCAGAGCATTTGCATCCACACACACTAACAGGCAGAGCATTCATTTTCAGATGCAGTACACTGAATGGTCGCAGCCTTGATTCCCGATCACAGCCTTGATTTACCAGGGCAGTCAATTGATTACTTAAAGTCACACTTGATTCACACATGTATTGCTAACTATGTACAAGATATCATGCCGTACTGGCTACATGCGATCGAGCCGTACTGGCTACACACCATGGAGCTGTGCTGGCCACACACGATCGAGCCGTGATGGCTCTCGGCTGGCTGTATACCATGAGCAGATCTGGACGGAAATATTAGCATTTCGATCCGGTGCGCTTACAGGTCGAGCTGGATTGGCTCTCGACTGGCGGTCGACTGACTAGACATGATCGAGCCGTACTGGCTACACGTGATCGAGCCGATCTGGCTCTTGGCTGGCTGAATGCGACAAGCAAATCTGGACGGAAACATTAGCATTTCGATCAGGTGTGCTTGGAGGTCCAGCTGTTGTGGCTTACAGCTGGCGGGAGATGATCGAGCTTGGCTGGCTCATGGCTGGCTGGCAATGATCGAGCTGGAATGGTACGACACGATCGAACCAGGTTGGCTTTTGGCAGGCTGGAGATGATCAATAAGGACCGGCTGGTTACCTCGGTTAAAATTGTCTGTATATATGTTAGCGTTGCAAATAAAGAGAGAGACTGTGAGAGAAAGAGAGGAAAGTATCATAGAGTTGAACTTAGAAGTTAGAACTTCGAACTTAGAACTTAGAGTGCAAATGCGGTTGAAAGTAAGGGGGGAAAAGGATCAGACTATCAATAAAGGGCACTTACCTGCCCTCAGCTGCCAAGTGCACTTACGAGGCCAAGTGCAGTTATGAGGCCAAGTGCACTTTCAAGACCAAGTGCACTTACGAGGCCAAGTACACTTACGAGGCCAAGTACACTTACGAGGCCAAGTGCACTTACGAGACCAAGTGTACTTACGAGGCCAAGTGCACTTACGTGGCCAAATGTACTTACAAGCCAAGTGTATCTGTTACCATCATTACACTGGGTCTCGACTGGCTGGACGGAATCGAGCTGGGCTGGCTCTCCGCTGGATAGTTCAGCGTGCCTGAGGGCTAGTGGACGCGATGGGGTGGGACCAATGAGTCAAGCCGGGTGTATGCTAAGGCTGCTAGCATACACTCGGCTGCTTAATTGGGAAGAGCGAGTCCACTAGCAAGTGATAATCGAGCTGGGCTGACTCACGGCTGGCTGGAGGTGATCGAGCTTGGCTGGCTCACGGCTGGTTGGAGATGATCGAGCTGGGCTGGCACTCGGCTGGCTGGACGTGATAGTGCTGGACTGCCTTACCGCTGATGGAAGATAATTCAGTCGGGCTGGCTGGATGCGATTGAGCCAAACTAGCTCTCCGCTGGTGAGAGATGATCGTACAGGGCTAGCTCTCAGCTGACTGGACGGAATCAAGTAGGGCTTGCTCACCGCTTGCGGAAGATAATAGAGCTGGGCTGGCTCTCAGCTGGCTGGACGCGATTGAGTCGGACTGGCTAACAGCCTGCTGGTCAGCATGCATTTTGAATGGCAAGATGAAGAACACGGTATATTAAGTGTTCCAAGACGCTGTGCAGAGTGATATACGAGCGTGTGAATACCTAGTGCCAGGAGTTATTTTTGCAGTGCCTCACAAAGTATCGTCGTGGACTTACATGTTGCCCTGCCCACCGACATTCCAGGTACTCCTGGTGTACCACCGACATCCAGGCATGACTAATACCTCCGGGTGCAGGGATGTTTTCCTGAGGCATTAGCATTTCGACCTACAATGTATTTCACAATGTGGAATGAACATGATCAAGCGAGTTCTTATCCGATCAGGTCGATTCTTAGTTTATCTTGTAGCTAACTGCAAGCTCTACAGAATTATCTTAACCTGTAGCCAATAGGACAGGGACTCACTTACACATTGTCGTTCACAGTTTTGGCATTCAGTTCGAGGTTCAAGTCAAATCCTGCAGTTCAAGTTGGACCTCAGATCGAACTAGCATAGAATCGCTGTGGGATTTGATCCGATTCGAACTGATCCGCTTCGTTGTCAAAACTACTAAGGAGGTATATACTTAATCAGATATATCTGAGTTTAAATACAGTTACACATAGAAATAAGTAATGAAGATAATATGAATTGTAAGGTATAATGATCTTCAGAGTGCAATTATACTTACACAATGTGACTATATACTTACTGTTACCTAGCTACCATTACATTAGTTTATACTATCTCTACCATTCAAGTATGTATATATCCTTGTAGGATCTGTATTGTATATCCTGAACAATATGATATTTACAATTAAACCTTTATCTACTGCACCTCACATGAATAGTATCTGATATGGACCAATAGGTCTATAATAATAATTATCAATTGTGTTGTAAATCAGTTCTCTACTGGTAGAGATCTAGTCATAATATTTGTATGTCTGATTATAATTGGTAAATTTCATCGGCAGAAAAATAATATTTTCTAACTCAACATTAATAACTTTATGGCCATTAATTTTGCCTTTGATGTTCACAGTACTCTTATCACTGTCACAATTCTGAAGGAAAGATTTATTACATCTTTGAGTATTGCACTGGCTACTCTGTCTCCACAACTATTTTCCCCACCTATATCTGATACTGCTATCTCATCTACTACCTGTCCATCCCTGAGTCCAACCTCTGCAACTGGATTCATTACAGTCAATTATACAGTATCTATTGGTGGAGAGACTCCAACCCTCAGAAATACTATCAACTATAAGATGGTTGAGTTTGCTCCTCTGAAACAGATTTCTGCAACAGATATATCAACTTGATTGATATTATTAGATATTGAGTTGTTACCTGTAGTAGTAAAGATATCGACTGAATAAGTGAAGTCATTGGCTGTTTTAGAGGAGTGAATGTATTACTCTGGAACATCTATACAACTAGTAGAGAAGATCTTGACTGAGGTTCTGATGATATTGAAACATGTAGTGATATCAATGTATAGTATTGAAGTATCATTAACTGTTTCCCAAACTATATCAGCAGTATCTCATATACTGGATATTTTTCATACCCCCTGGATATACATCATACAATGTATTTGTCTCTTCAATGGCTGGGTCAGATATTTCCATAATTGTGTTTCATATATCTAACTGATGGAAACTACAATTGTCTAGCATACTTACATACAAGTTAGAATCATATTGGTGGGACTAGTTATGTATTCAGATGTTTGCTTAATATCTCTGAATTCAACAGTATAACTCTTGCATTTTTATTGGTTGTTTGTATAAAACTGAGGATCTAGTTTCAGATTTGTTTATTACTAGATTTCTTGATAGCAATCATACTATGGAAGATTGAAATGTCATTTATCCATTTCAGTACATCTCTCTGGTTGTTACTGTAATTAACTGGTATGCTAATGGTATAATAGAGTTTAAAGTCATTTGATTTATATTCTCTGATATAGTATTTGGTATTTTCTATTTGAAATCGTATTTGTACTATTTCTTGAGCTAGTTAGTATTGTATTTATATCTTTAGGAGTGGTTTCTTTCTTATTATGGGTAATAGATACTACAATGAGAAAAGATAATAATATTAAAACAAGCTAATGCAATATTGTGTTCACCTTTTTGTGAAGATCTTTTCAGGTGTAATGAACAGTGATATATCAATCCTTTTCAACATTCTAATGCTCTTCATCACTACTGCAAACTGGAAATTGAAATAGTATCAACTGTATCTGTATTCTTTTTGAGCTATGTCATCACTTACTTTTTGCATTTGCTTCCATCGTATTAAGTATTGTTACTGTATTGATTTTTGTATCTTTTCTACCTTCTCACAAATAATCTGATCACCGAGACTATTACTGGATCCCACATTTCTATTTTGAAAATATATTCTAAGTACTTCTGGAATTGTCTCCCCAATGGTTCATACTGCAAAACATCAAATGCTGAACTATAATGTCCAAGCTATTATGGAAAAGTATAAGCAAATATAGGATACAGCAATATATAGCAATGGTTCTACTTTAGAGGTCTCAATAGTCGCGATCCACATTGTTTCAACATGATATACAGACCTACAGTTACCTCTTCCACTTCAAAATCAATCTTCAAATATATATTTGTTAGAATACAATATTATTTGAGTAGGTACATTCTGTGTGATGAATATTAATTATTTCCAGAGTTAACATGAATCATCTTTGGCGATACAACTCATCTAATTATTTCTGCACTATATATTGATGTTATCAATCCAAATATATTATGTAATCTATCAGCTAGCAGCATACGATAAGGAAGTTGAAATAAATCTATTTCAGATAATCTTGTACTTAAGCCAGTTCTCAAGGCAATCTGTTGAATGATAGGTAAGTATTTATGTACCTCTCTGTCATTTCTACTATATCTGGAGTTTCAATTGGTAGTATACACAATTCCAAGAAAGGTTTATACTCTTTTTTACAATGTTTTCCACATGGTGTATTGTGTCCAGTCATAATCACCCAGGGTATGCAAGCAACAAAAAGTGAATATTATCCTTCATCCATATCAGAAAATAAAACTTAAAATATTTAGGTAACTTACTAAATTGTATTCTCATTAATTGACTGTCAAGATGAAAAACTGTGGTACTGGTATCAGATTATATATAATCAAGGAAGAAAACAATTGTATCAGAAGGCTTTACAAGTTGTAATGTTTCAAAGATAACGATACATATTGCACACACATTAATAATCTTTTTACTTCTCATATATATACAGTTTATCACATTAATTAATGAAAAGATATTGAGGTCAATGGTATCTGATCTTTCTAACATCACTACATTTAGCTTTAAGAAGTATAGCAATTTCTTTCTCACAGAGGTAATTTCACAGTTTTTTTATTTCTATTTTATTCAATATCTTCAATAATCGAGTAAGGATACTCAGTATATTTATTATTGGATATGTGTCTAGATATCTCCAATTATAATTCTTCTAACATGCACTGTATTTTATCATATGTTTAAAGAGTGGCAAAGGAATAATAGTATCTGCCAATAACAGGTGATTATCTGAGTGAGAGAAGAGAATCAGAATAGAACTGTTAATTGAATTTGTAATACCAGCAGTGTCACTCCAGGTTTACAAATACAAGTAGTATTTTTACTCCTTTCAAAACTGACTTGTAGTGAAAGTTATAAAGATTCTCTCAGAATGTCAAAGTCACTAACAATAAACATTCAAGGCAAGTATATTGGACTTTTCAATTATATATTGTTAAGGCTTATTCTCCTCGTTAAGAAGCTTGTCCTTCTACTCTGAAGAATTTCAGAAGACTATGAATCTCTTTCCTATTACGCTAACAATTACATCTATCTATACCTTTATCATAAGCTCTTCAATCTCACCATCCTTTGCATCAATACCCTCATATTGATAACTCATCCTCTACTAGTTATTGGACTCTCAGTATATGTTCACTATATTCTCCTACTGGTATAAATTGGATCCCTGCTCATATCAGTTCCTGGAACTTCTATTGTCTAAAACTATGATATAGTTTCAATCCCTTAATGTTCAGATGAATAATATTATTCGAATTGTAAGGTGAGTTATTATAATAAGTCTGAATATATATGATCACCAAGGGATTCATCAGCTATACATTAAACTCTTCTGCTGATATTTTTACAGCCTTCCAGATGTCTTCATTATGTCTGTGGTATGAGCTGGTATAGTATCCAACCAGTAACAACCATTCCTACCTCATCAGTAGAGTAGTTTACAACAACAATTAATATCTTCTATAGTAACCGAACAAGTGATATTTTGTTGAAATCTGATTATGTACAAGATAGTATTTAACTAAAGCAATTTAGTCATCCGGCAATCAAATGATTGTTTTTGTCTATACTTTGATAGTATTCTAAATTTAAAGTGTGATACAGCCAGCTAATTTTACAAAAATAGACTCTTTTGACTGACTGCTCAGCTCTTGTATACCAGTATCTGCAGATATTCATTCAATATCTGTATCCATTTATCTATATCTGAATAATTAAGGCAAGATTCTAACTGAAACTATATAGACTAAGAATGCATTATTAGTTAACTACATTGGCCTGTAATTAGCTAACAAAAACATTAACTCATTTTAATTAATGTCCATCTAATTTCATCAGCTATGATACAATTATTAATCAGGTTTGGAAAGAATTACTGTAGTACATTACCGATCTAATGAATTAATTTTTCTCCAGGTAATAATTATTTTTGTTATTATTATAATTCTGTAAAAATCATCTCTTTATAGCTCCATAGATTACCACTTATCTTATATTCAACTTGATATTGACGTACATTATAAGATATAGTAATGATTTGCAATCGATAGTACCTGTCTGCTGTGGTGATAGTGACCTTTATATTTTCTGCCTGTAAAATCAAAACTGATAATATTGTAGAATCTATTATAATAATCAGCCAGCTCCAAACCTGTAAGAAAATATATCTGTAAACTATCAACTGCCATAGAATCTTACACTGGATCAATAGTGGCAATACATGAATATAAAGATTATTAAATACCATATATAGCCATGATATATATTTTCAACTCTGTTTGTAGAAAAAGTTATCAGTTGCCCTATAATATGATCAGATTACATGCAGAAACAATTTACTATAACCTATATTCATCGCATAATATCTTTGTTATACAAACTAAAAACTATAGGTGTCAATAGTATATTGCACCAAATCAACTCCAATATATATCTCATTCTATATTCATATCTATAAGTATGCTAGCAATCTTACCTATACTCTAGAGGCTTATCAAGTATCAACTACAGGGTGACTGTACTTTACTATAATTGCTGGCAATATCTGATTGCAATAGTATAGTTATATATCTCTATAAATATTACTCAATCTAGATACAAATCTGGCCATTTGTTGCCCTCTCAACACCTCACTGCTGCATAGTATACTATTAAATACTAAACAACATATATAGATATCAAGTTTGGTGAATATCTCAGAGATATAATGTACACAAATGTCTGAACAGACCATATCTCATTTCTAGTTGATATCTCACTTTTCTGTGGCTTACATTACATTTCTTCTGTTCAATCATTGGATCTGATTCACTTTTCTGTATAGTGATCTTAATAGAAAACAATTTGCCAATAAAATGCAATATTACATATATCTTGACTCTTTCAATAGAATTCTCACTAACATCTCAATATCTATTATTCAGTGTAATACACAGAAATTGATGAAGGATGGATAGAAGAGGTAAGAAGTGGTAGGAAGGAGAATAATTGATACACAGCAGATAGAGTTAGGAAGTAGGAGTAGGAGTAGGAGGGAGATGAATATAGAACTATAGTGAGACTAGAACTGCAATGAAAGATATGAAATAAATCATGAGTATGATCAATTCAATTTGAATATAGTAAGCTTATAGTATATATAATCAAATATAAAATAAATGCAATATTGGAATGACAATACTACTGCAGCAATACTAACTCCATTCAAACTTTATTAGAATGTACATTGTTTAAAAGGTGACACATCAATCAAATAACTAAATATTACTATTTATCGCAATTCAAGGCAATATATATTGACTGCAATCTGATCATCTTTCATTACAAGTTCTATTGCAAATGTATGATAATCAAGGGAACTCTACTATGTAAAGCGAAAGATACATTTTATCGAATACTACATCACAACTTCACACACATTGAAAAGTATAGTGTCTTGATCTACAAGAATACAGAATAGAATATGCAATACTAAAACAATCCAACTATTCATCAAATACTACTCTACTAATATCTTTAAAATCTAGTCTCGAACTGCGTACTTGACATAGCACAAGTAAAAAGTTCAAGACTATTTCCAATTAATATTAAATTGAACCTAATACTGCATAGCCATGGTAATACTACTATAGCCAATAACCTCCCATAGTGATTAGAGTACAGTCAGTATGTACAAGTCTTGATGATTTGGTCCGTGCGTACCTGATCAAAAGTCTGGAGTTGTAACATTACAACCTCACTACACGTTCCATGATTTCTCTAACTGCCTGGAATGAGATATCTCTGGCAGACAAGAGGGCAATCCTCATTCTGTTTTACTTGAAATACTCTTTTGCAGTGATTAGCCTGATTACAGGGCGACTTCGATCAACAGTCCAAAATTTAGTTGTTCATGATACTGATCACCAATACCTTGAAAACAATCCACACACCGGCAGACAATGTATTTTTACTTGGCGACAATGGAGATCTATCATACGAGCAGTCAAAAAAGATAGACTAATAATACAAGTCATATTGGGTTGTAACACCGGAAGCGTCACTCCAGATATATCAGTTCAAGTAGTATCCTTACTGCTTTCAGAACTTGCTTGCGATAGAAGTTATGAAGTTTCACTCAGGATGTGAAAGTCACTAAAGATAAAGATTCAAGACTAAAATGTTTGGCTTTCCAATAAGAATATTGTTAAGGCTTGTTCTCTTCGTCAAGAAGCTTGCCCTTCTAACCTCGGAGATTTCAGAGGTCTTTATACCTCTTTCCTCTTGCTCAAACAATTACTTGTATCTATACTTGTCCCATGAGCCTCTCTACCTAATCACCATTCGTATCAATATCCTTTCCTACTGTTTACCAATCTGACAGACCTTCTGTATTGTTCCACTCAGATCTCCTACTCAGACGAATAGAGTTCCTACTGATATTAGGACTTCGAATTTCAGTGGTCTGGATCTATCTGATCCTTTCGATCTCTTAGCTTCCAGGAAAATATTATCTTTTTGATTGTGAGGCACATCAAAGGCTTGACCAGCTATGATGCATATTCAGGTGCATTTGTATGTACAGGCTTTCAGCTGTCTTTGTATTATCGGTGACATGAGCTGGCAGCATATCGATCCAGTAACCATTATACATTCCTTATCAGTGGTGTGATTGACTGTATAGCAACTCATCTGATCTTATTGATTGTAATACCAGAATTGAGTGATATCTTGTAGATATTCGATGATGTACAGGGATGGTACTTGTACTATTCTGATCCAGCAATCATCGAGTGATCATAGGTGAGTCCGCTACAAGTGTACCTAGTGGTTTGTAATATGTGAAGTGTAACATGTGTGATATGTATACACAGAATGTATTACTGTCAACCATTAATCGGTACCTGTATCAGAACATATATTGGAAGTGGCTAGTGAAGAAAAGATCAAAGCTTGAGAATAAACACATATTTCAAAGGCTACAACAGATACTTGAACACCAGGTTTGGATACATAAGGAGTGTGAAGGAGTTATTTGGAGTGATGAATGCTTAGTGGAGAAGAGTGATTCAGAGCAGCAAATATAGATCTTTTAACAGCCACCTGAAAAGTAGTTTAAAGACTGCATTGTATCAAAACAAAAGGGCAAAGGGGTTTCATTGATTGTCTGCGGTTGTGTTTGGGGCAGAAACTGAGAAACCTTTTACCCTTCCATTATCAAATCGGTCAACAAGGGTATCTATGAAAATCTCCTTCAGTAACTGCTTCTTTCAGTCCAGAAACGTATCTATAATACTCAAGGGGATTCCATCTTCCAGCAGGGCAATGCTTGAATACACAAAGCAGCTGTGATTTGTTGTGAAATATACCATCCAGGTAGATAACTGGCCACCCTATTCTCCAGACCTCAACCCTATTGAGTATGTCTGGATAGAGCTCAAGCGCAGATTTCATAGGAAATACTCAGACATTGGAAACACAAAAGGAGGCCCAGATCAAGAGAAAGCAAGGTTAGCTGCAGTCCTGCCTGAGATCTCGGAGGAGATACCAGAGATATACTTTGAGAAACTGTGGAAAAGCATATCCATCAGGGTGACTGCTGTAATTAATGCTAAGAGATAGTATACAAGGTACTGAACATGTAATTCTATTTGATATTTTTTCTCCTTATACAGACATCATTATAAGTATCTAGACACTTTGTTTTTTGGTTTGAAGACTGTGTTATCATTGGTTGGGGTGTAATATTGATTTTTGTTGCTGGAGAGTGTGTTCGCAAGGGGGTGCACGGACCGAATCACCAAGACTTTTGCGTAGTGACTGTAACTACCTGCTCTCCGATCCGTCGGTAAAAATGGCAGTTTAAATTATAATACAATCTTGAAACAATTTTGGGCGTCGAAATGAGCGATTACGAAACTCTTGTTCCTATGTCGTGCTTCTTCTATTCTTATTTGTACATCACGATCGAGAATACTACTCTTTTGCTTTTGCTCTATCTATTGCTTTGTCAGTACCTGGTTGAAACTGATTTGCACAAAACAAGCACATTTGTCATCATATTTATTGGTTTACAATGTTTTTAATCCGACACACGACCTTGCGTACGCCCAACACTTGACAATTCCACATACACATTTACAACTGCCAACAGAAATTTTACAATTGGTTGGCAGTGTTAAAATCAGTTAATCCTTCCTTCACCCGGGCGGACATAGTTTTCTCGCCCTCGCGAACCCATACTCGGGGGCTACCTTTAGTCAGTGCTATTCACCAGAAATCATGACGTAGCAAGAAACTTACTCAAAGTACTTTTTGTTAGGCTTGTCGTCGCCATCAGGATTTCCAACTTGCTTGAGGAGATAATCCTTCTTGTTGAACATGTAGTCTCGAATACCGGTTAAGTAAGCATACCTGCGGCAATATTAGGCGACAAAATTCAAATAGCAGTAGCTTGATAGGTAATGCTCACTGAAGATCGGTGTCCAAGTTGACCTTAACAACACCGTGACTAATAGCAGTGAGATACTCCTGTTTGGTACTGCCAGAGCCACCATGAAACACCAAAAACAAAGGTTTATCCTCCAAGCCACCGATCTTTTCCTTGGTATACGCCTGGTGCTTGCCTAAAAGTTCAGGGTGGAGTTTGACATTTCCAGGCTTGTAAACACCATGGACATTCCCAAAACCCGCAGCAATTGAGAAGTAAGATGAAACAGGTGCCAACGCAGAGTAAACATCGTAGATATCTTCTGGCTGCGTGTACAAAGAGTTGTTGTCGACAGCTGTGTTGTCGACCCCATCCTCCTCTCCACCAGTAATACCAATTTCCTAGGAGAGTTAGCATGTTTTTGCAGAAAACATCTTGTTTTTTTACCATCTCCAACCACTGTTTCATTGGGGCAGCTCTCTGAAGATACTCCCGGGTGATCGCAATGTTTACATCCTTGTCTTCCTCACTGAGATCAATCATGTGGGAGGAAAAAAGTGGTTCACCATGCTGTTTGAAATATTTTTCGTCCTCTTCAAGCATTCCGTCCAACCACGGGAGCAACTTCTTCGCACAATGATCCGTGTGCAAGACGACAGGAATTCCATATGCTGGCGCAATACTACGAATATAGTGGGCCGCAGCAATGGAGCCCTTGATAGAGGCAAATTGGTTGGTGTTGGAAACACCCTGTTCAGATGGATGATCAACAGATGTCTTTTCACCGCATATACTATTAGAAAGCATCACAAACCTTTCCGGCAAAATACGCTGCACCACCCTGGGAAACTTGCAAGATGATGGGGGCCTGAGCATCACGAGCAGCTTCAAGGGATGCGACAACGGTAGAAGACGAAGTAACGTTCTTGTAAAGTCAGAAAGGACAATGAATAAACGAGACGCGATTGGTCGCACAATAGCAGGGATAGCAAACTGATGGTCTCGAGCATATTGAAACAACTGGCAAAAAAAATCATTTCAGTGGTGGTTCAACAAGGGATCTGAGGAACGCTTACTTTCATCACATCGTCGCCAGTGATAACACCCTTTTTCCGGGTCAAAACGTCAGTTACACCCATGACGATAATTCCTTGCTGTCCATGTCAAGAGATGAGTTAGATTGATTAGGCACTGTAAACATTTCAAACAGCCATAACGAACGAAAGTGGCAGCAAGTTGTGAAGCGGGGAACCTAGGAAGTGTATCATTCCTACCAAGGGGATGGGTTCTAGGAACTGCACTTGTAGTGAAGGATGAATGAACAGTCGAAGAGGATGTTGTGATCGCAAAACAAAGAGAAAGAAGTTCAGAACTTAAGTAGTATAGTATGAGGGAATCACTGCATGTACTTAAGTATGCGCTCAGACAGAGATACGAGAGAAATATCTCACAGACGCATTTGTTCCGGCTGGGCAGACGTAGGTGCTCACGCCACTTACACATCTCGCTGTAATTTAATACAGGGATTCCTACTATATAACAGACAAGGCGCACTTGACGAAATGTTACCCGGCCGAGGGTAGGGGTATGGTTGCAGTGACTTCGGTTACAACAATACTTCAATAGTAGCAACTTCAACCCCAATGAAGTAGTTAACCAAGTATCACCTGAAGATGGGAGTAAGTGCAAATGAAAGAGGAGAGTAAGCTCTACAATATAGAGGGTTTTGGGGGAAAACTCATTTTTTGAACTTTAGAATTTGTTTTTGACTATGTAAATATGATGATATGATAGCAACTGACTTTTTATATGCGTATGGTAATGAAAAATATTATTTTCATATACTTCTTCTAGTGCAAGGTCATTCAACAATATTTGCATAGTCTCAGGTGAAGTAATACTACAGAGAACTCTCCAAGATATCTGTTTGATTTGAAAGTTACTGTGTAATATTGGGAGTATCACTCCAGGTTTACTAATATAAGTAGTATCCTTATTGCTTTCAGGAATTACTTGTGATAGAAGTTATAAAGATTCATTCAGGATGTAAAAGTCACTAAAGATAAAGATTCAAGATAAAGATGTTTCGCTTTCCAATTGTATATTGCTAAACCTTCTTTTCCTTCTCAAGAAGCTTACCCTTCTATCTTCAGAGATTTCAGAGGTCTTTATTCCTCTACCTTCTTGTTCTAACTATTATGTTATGTATACTTTTCTTATTATCTCCCCTACATATCTACCCTGTACACCAATATCCTTTCTTAGATGACTCATCCTCTATTTCCCTGTAAGATCTTCTGTAGCTTGCTGCTAAGATCTCCTACTTGCACAAATACATTCTCTACTGACATCATTTCTTTAGATATCTGTTTTCTTGACCCATCATATCCTTTGGGTCATAAGGAAAAAATATTGTAAGTAGTCTACATATGCATGGTCATCAAAGACTTCATCACCTATGTTTCAAATTCAGGTATTTTGGTATCTACAGCTTTCAAGCTGTCTTTATATTTTCGATGGCATAAGCTGACAGATTATCGATCAAGTTACTACCATTCATTTCTTATCCATAGTATAGTTGACTGAATAGATACATATCTGATATTATTGATTGTAGTAACTGAAAGAGTGATACCTTATGGAGTTTCGATGATGTGTAGGAATGCTACTTATACTATCCCGATTGAGTTATCGGTTAAATATTTATAGGTAATCTGACTTTGAAGGTACCTGGTGATGTATAACCGGTCAGGTGTAATATATTGGAAGATAACAATCAATGGTATATATATTTGTTTAATGCAGCTGAAATGTAGGTAGGATCTGCACTCCATAAACTAATTACAATCATGTTGGATCAGGAGATCTATTGAACTTATGGGAAATACATAAGTAACATCTCAGTGATGATTGTACAATTCTTCTTGCAATCTGTCATTATATTCAATCATCTTCTGAAGTCTAATGATATACACTGGATCTGTATCTACTCTTAAACATTCTATACTGCGATAGTCATAATATTTCAACAGTCAGATTACTAGTATCAAAAATTGATATCAATCTTATCGAAGTTTATAATAGGAATTATCTATTGCAATATCAGCTTTTGTTCAATATTCCTCAACTTATTCAACATATCACTGAGAATTAATCATAACTTACTCAATATCAAAGCTCAGCCTATGATACTGTTATTACTGTATCAAGAATAGGATATGGTGTATTGATTTCTTTTAATAGTCCAGATGGTAAAAGCAAGATATTTGTAGTGAATATGATACTGGCTACAGTAAGAAAAGAAGAAAAAGCTGTACTGACTGTAGCTTCAAGATGTATTGCTGCATTGTTAGTAAATAGTGTATGAAAAGTCCATTTGAAATGTGGTGTTTTCGTGGTACTAGAAAATAATTCCTCAGGTAAAATAGACTAAGAGACAAATAGGGCCTTGGTATTCAAACAAGCTGAACTCAATATTTCGGATAAAGCTTCAATGCTATACAGATATATATATGTTGTGGTAAACTGTAGATTTCAAGATATTTGAAATAATCATACCTAATTTGATGGCTCAACAGTCCTACGTGTAGGCGACAATCAACAGTATCGTATAGTGTTTTCTGGAGGAACCAGAGATCAAGCTATACTAATGATACTAAAATGATTTAATTTGTGAGATGCCATTTTAACATTCATGTTCAAGGAAAATATTAGGTTGATTCAACAAAACTCGACATAATAGAAATACAAATGAATTACAGATTATATAGTGTTTGTTTAAAGTATAGGTGATTGTATCTTCTGTTCAGATACTTTAGAATTCAATATGATTAGTGATTAAGTTTGATAAGCAGAAAATATGTTGCAGTATGTCATTGTTGAAATATATCATTTTCTCAATGGTACTATACTACAACCTATAATTGTCCCAAAATTGATTGTTATTACAGCACGTAATAGCAATATTGAGAGAATTGACAACATTTGTTTAATTGAAATACTCAGAAATAAAATGATATATACAAGTATCAATTTGATATCAGGAAACAATAAAAATAAATATAGTGAAGAATAACTGAATAGTCTTGATGTTAATGATATACCTCTACATAGATTGTATCTCAAAGTCAGTGCTCCAATTGTTATACTTCGAAATGTAAGTTCTGAAATTGGTTCGAATAATAGTATACTGTAACAAAGTACAGCATTATATAAACAAGTTATTGGAGTATGTACTGCTATAATTCAATGAATGTAAGGACGTATGTCCTCGTATGGATAGATACGTATAGATACTGTTACAAACGGGAATAAGTAATATATATCAATTGTAAGAAGTGTAGATATAATAATCGCTAGCGTATCAAAAGTACTTTGCGAGGTGATAATATATAAAGGGCGATCCGGCCTCAGCAGCCAACATAAGGAAAAATATCAAGTTGCACCCTGGACGCCGGAATGTTTAGCGCACATCAGACGCTTCAGACGAAACCTATTGTGCCTTGTCGTAGAGTCACACTACATATGCGTATACACAACACCTGGCATTGCACTTGCACCTCCTGATGCAGCATTCCTTACTGTCGCAGCTATACAGTGCACATAATTCTTACTGTTGCAGCCATGCAGTGTGCTCACCTTTTGATCCATAACACTACTCATTTAATTCATGAGTGCAATGTACACTGTATCATAACGCAATGTTCACTGCATACGACGTTTATACAATGTCCTAAATTGCATTCACATCTCGGGCGACAGATACAGTGCAGTGATGTTACTGTTGACAATGTTAGATATTAAGCTCTAATATATACAGTTTCCCGTTCTACACGTCGCAGTCAGCATGAAGTACGTCTTCTAAACTACTCTCTTCTCGTTCCAAATGCCATGCTATACGTCGCTGCCAGCTTGAAGCACATCCTCTAAACTATTCTCTCCATCGCAGTCATCTACCTACTCCAACTCTATGTCTTCATCCTTATCCTCATCCTCATTCTCCTCATTCTTGACATTCTCATCATCCTCATCCTACTCATTCTTGACCTTATTATCATCCAGCTGAAAACCACGATATCGCTGAGCACGACTCCTGACATTGTGAATGTCATCATGTTCGTTGTCACTATCATTGTTGCCATCATTGTTGCCATCATTGTCACCATCGTCAATCCCATCCTCAGTATCGAAAGACAATTCTTTGGCAACGGGGATGCGAATCATAGCAATGAACGGACTCACAATGTCCGGCGCTATCATCAGGGCTTCCATCGCGGCCTTGTTTAATACCACTCGATGAGGCTTGGCCATGGGTGGCATGTTATTGGCTCCTTTCTCATGTAGAATAAGATTGTTGAGAGCCACCCTCATGGACTTCATTACCTTGTATCTCAATGGAGATGGGAAATGGTTCCATATATTCATGAGATCAGTGTAAGTCTCTGCAAAACAAATATTAGATCAATTGCATGCATTGTGAAGGCCATACTTACCACTGTCATTATCTCGATTGAAGTAGTACTCCCATTCGAGCCTTCTCCACCGGATTTCGAAGTCATTGCTTTCAACTCTGTTGGAGCTAAACCTCCATTTCTTTGCCACTCTGTCAGTACGTGATGCAATACCGTACATGTTAACACAATCAGTGCCGGAGATATCTGTTCCCGAATCCATTCATGGAAGCCCTCTGGATGCCTGTAATGTTTGCGAATTCGTTGGAAGAAATATATATATAGAAATTGTGGAATCTCCCCGGCAAGAAAGTAGCTAGCTCATTCCTGGTGGTATTAGCGATGCTACAAGTTACCAACAGCACTCACATCAGGTTCGATCATACGATCGCATTGGCATACAATGAATATACAATCTGAAAGAATTAGGTCAATGTATATGCGGCGCTCATCATCTTCAAAACGGTGCAAGTTGTATAGTCTCCCTACACACTCACGGGCCTTCTTGATCATTTGCGATCTGACTGCATTGCAACTGTTTTTGATCTGATATACGTTAGTCAGTGAGAATGCAATTCTGGGAGATACCTAACTATCTTGAGACACTCCTTCTGACGTTTCTGGAAGCTAATATTAACTCCTTCCTGCCTGCAAGCCTTTGGCCAGGAATGCTCTACAGACTTTGTGTTGCATATGTTAGTCGGTATCTACCACTCTCGGAATTGTATAAACTACCAGAAGAAGCTCAGCTTCAGTTGGAAATAGTGTCTCGCTCAGAAGTTGCTTCTCCATGATGCGACGTATTGTTTCCAGTACAGCAGTAACTCGAAGGTCACCTGGTGCAAGGAGACTTCGACTGCCATATCGTTTACTGCTGACCGACAACGGTATGACCGACAATGGTGTCCTTGGAGGAGACGATGGAATGAGTTGTAAAGCCGATGATAATGGGTGTGGACTCCAGCGGTGACTAAAGTTTATCACTGAACGAATAGCGATGTTGGAATTGAAACTGGATGCTGGCGACATCGAAATTGAGGCTTGATTCGGTGGGAGCAGAGACTGTATCAGGGCTGGATTTGGTGCGAATACAATGGGTATAGATGCTGAGGAGACCTGAGAAATTGAACCTTCGTTATGTGAGGCTGTAGCCTTCATCCGCTTTCAGTTATGCTTGTCAGCCTGCAAAGTGAGTTTCCTCTTATGACCGTTTGCTGTAAGTGGATTTGGGAAGATAACTGCAGGAGTGGCCGATACTGCTGTTGGAATTGAGGATGCGGCCTTGTACAGTGGCCTCTTTATTTGGGTCATTTTCAGAAGGCAGGAATGTCAAAAAGGGTGGAATGTCAGAAAGGCAGGAATGTCAGAAAGGCAGAAAAAGAGTGCAGAAGAAGCGCAATGTAGTGTGGAAAAGGACTGACATGTCACTGAGCATTGCACCTGAAATATTTTCACATAAAGGAGTAGATTCACACGATTTCGTATTAGCTTGTCACGAAAGTATCATGTATGATTAGTCAATCAAATACTATTAATGTGAAGAACATCCAAGAACACCCAAACGAGACTAAAATCAAATCTGTAAAATGCAAAAACAACTCCACCCGAACCAAAGAGGAAATGCAAAGATCCAATCTAATCCAATTCCCAAACACGAACATAATACATGTGTCGGTATGCTAGTCATTTGCAGCACTGTTGGATGTACCAAAAACCATCACTCAAATTGCTGACCCATCCATGGTGGAATCAAATACGACGCCTCAAGCTGTATGAAGCTCATACTGGCATTGAAATCTTGGTGCGTGCCAATTGCCACTGACTCCGACAACTCTTCAAAACCCACCGACACTGACGAAACGTCACACATTGTCTCCTGCTCCACCAAGATCTGTGCCATTTGCGACCTCGCCTCCCGCTGTTCCTGTCACTGCACTGCCACTCGTGATATCGCCTCAACAATTTCTGCTGTCTCGGCCATTCATGCAACTCTGATACTCATTGACTCCTCCAGCACAGATGATGTCACAGCTTGGAGAGAGGCACACTCGACATGGTGAGTAGCAGTCACCTTCGGTTGTGTCATTACCGAGTCATTTATTGCCAAGTCATTTATTGCAACAAATCTGGAAGCTGGTTTCGGGCTCTCGCCCTATTCGGAGGATTCAGGTGTTACCGGGAGGAGATGATGGTGGTGGTGGTGGTGGTGGTGGTGGTGGTGGAGTAACTCTTGCAATCCTTGGAGGCGCAACAACAATTGCCATCAGAACAGCCACAACGATGAGAGGGTTGTAAGCTGTAATGGAAAAGAAGGTCGTCACAGAGTCGTTCCCATTGAGTTGAGTCGCATTCCATAGCTGAAGACAGGTTTCACCAGGCATGGCTAGTCACCCAAGAATACAACTGACATCTCTGGCATGACATATACGACTCACAGTACAGTGTATGGCCTTTGCGATGAACTTCTCGACTCGTGAGAGATGCCATCTATTCGAGCTGTGGTAAACGAACATATCGTCCCGATGGTCATAGCTTTCCGAGCCATAGCTTTCAGGGTCAACAATGCAAAACCTGAAGGGATATATATGCTTTTGGCCGGTAGGAACAGTATTGACGTAGATGTCATCGAGTTTCCGCTCCTTCTACAGGGCAGAGACAATGGTGGTCGGTGGCGTTGCACATCGTAGGAGGGTGGCTGCAGCTTCGGTGTCCTGGAATACTAGGTATCTTTCTTGGCATCTCCTTTGCGACGTTTGAAGTTGGCGCGGTCATCGCAGTTGTCGCAGTTGTCGGAGTTGTCGGAGTTGTCAGAGTCGGGGTCGGTAGGGAAAGGTGGGTTTTCTTTGTGATATCGGTTCATGTACACCCGAGTTCTGTTGAAACCGTCTTGGAGAAATACCTGGAACCCACATCACCATTCCTTGTATCATGGTTGAGTCGATATTTGATGCTTCCACATCCTCTGAATCTGTGCAAAGTACCTTGTAGTGACTGGGTCCGAAAAAAGGATATCATACATCAAGTCAATCGCGCCATCATTCTTGATACCTTGAATGGCATACATCTGAATAAGGCTCCGAATGTGTTCGGCCATGAACTGCTTCGCGAAACCATCGAGGTGGAGAGTTTTCTTAATTGCATCGGTTTTGGAGGGGGTGGATGGAATCATTTTGGGTGGCATTGCAATGTTCTGAGCTGTAAAAGAGGTATATGAGGGGTCAGTCAGGGTTAGGACTAATGTGCCTAAAAACGACGATGAGAGTGGTCATGGTAAATAGGTAAAAATGGAGTATATAGAGATGATGGAGAAGAATTGAAATGGAGGGAGTGTACAGCAGTATATATACAGTGCAGAATGGGCCATCAAGGTGCTTGGAATCGTGTGGAGTGCCTTGCAGAAGAGTTGAAACCTTTGGTGATACCAAAAACCGTTGGTGATATCAAATATCATACTTGAAAAGGAGCTTCCCTAGGTGTGAGCGATCATCGGCACTTCCCTTCTGACCTGAAAGATACACCACATGTTTTAAACAACTCTGAGAGTTGTTTGAACCACTTTTTGAAAGTGAGACATACTTGTCATGCGAATATTGGATCAAAGCGTCGAAGTCTATCAGTTTGGGTTCCTATAATATGGCAGTGTATAGGCCTCTCCAGCCACCACCAATTGACTCCGTACGGTGGTATCATGAACTCTGAACTCGTGTCTTGGCATACGAAACGAGTGATGTCACATCTTTTCATCTATGTTTCATATCATCCACCTGGTCAAATATTAAACAAGGAAGCAAACAAGCAAGTGCATGGATTCTCTCTTATATTTGGATTATGATTAGTGTCAAATTAGGCTCTGAGCGTGGCTACATCGTAACAAACTCTGTCTGCAAGATATTCCACGGTCTTGGTATTTTATATACGACTCTGTGAGTTTTGTACGCCATGCGGCTCCATTACTCATGCTTGGCAACACTCATAACATTCTGCTAACTGCATATACAACCCTCAGCATTGTCTACACTACATGCGCCATGCCTTCCATACAAACTCCGAATCATTTCTGCCCTGTTTGTTTGAAACTTTACAAGTCTGACCTGTGGCTCTACAAACATATCGACAGCGACCATCCTCAATATCATGCCCAACCTCTGGAGGCAAAGATAGACTCCAAATCTGCCGAACGCGTTTGACAAAACTCTCAGGATTGTGTCGACAATTCGCACAGTAGTTTCCATGCAAACCATGACCACATTGACGATCCTAACGTGTTTCCTCCGTTGCACACATCACCTTCTTCAGAACTATCCGAATTTGACTCAAATACAAAAACCTTTTCATATCCCGATGTGGGAGCCCCTGTCACTTACGTTCTGACCGACGATGAGTACAATGCTGAGCACAATTTTGAGCAGTGCTTACATAACCCCTTCCATCCGTTCGACAGTCAAGAGGAGTACAATTTCGCTGAGCTGGTTACATCGAAAGGTCTTCCCGCCAATGTCATCAATGACTTCCTGAAGAACAACTGCGGCCTTAAATAGTGTGTGGGTAATTATCTGAAATCGAATTACAACCTCCACTAGAAATTTGATGCAATGGAGGATGGACTTGGCCATGACTCCTGGAAGAAAGCTACGTGGCAGATGGCATGGAATGTGCAGTATCCGCATGCAATTGAGTTTTGAAACCGTGATCTTATGGTGTGTGAAAAATAGCTACACCGGCAGCCAGCATATGAGGAATATCTTTCGTACACACCAATATGTTGCTTCAATGATGCTGAGTACCGTGTTTACAATGAGATGCCTACTGGAGACTGGCGGTGGGACAAGCAGGTAAGCTTATTTCTTAGTATACTCGTTGCAATGCTCATAATTGTGTAGACAATACTACCCATCGGTGATACGCTGGTTGCGATGATATTCATGTCCAACGGCATCCACCTCGCGAACTTCTCTGGCGACAAGAAGGCATGGCCGATATATATGATGATCGGCAACCTATCTGCAGCTGCACAGATGAATCACACAATACACAGCGTATTGTTGATCGCCCTTTTGCCCATTCCAGTCAAGATGCACGATGTCTCGCTCAAAAGAAGAAATGCTCAGAGGGTGCATAACCGAATGGTGACTCAGAACGTGCTGCAGTATGTGTTGCAACTCCTACTCAATTCCAACTTGGAGACCCGCACCTTCTATACCTGCTGTACCAATGGCAACGTCAGGCATTGTTATTTGATACTGGCTGCATGGATAGCCGATTACACCGAGCACCGTGACCTTCACAACATCAAGAATGGTGTATGCTTCTGGTACGAATGTCCATTACAGGAAATGGGTAATCTACCCCTCCGCCGACATGAGCAACACAACGTCCGAGATCATAATATCTATCGTATACTGTCAGATTCACATACACCCTTCAGCATCGCTGATCTCAAATACCACGATGTCAATCCAGGTTTCAACATCTTATAGTATCTCGATTGCATTACAAGCGATCTTCTCAAGCCTGATCTACTCCACAGGATGCAAATTGGGATGTTGAAGTACCTCCTGACCTGACTTCACAAATTTCTCAAGCAGCATAAGCGGCTTGATAAGTTCAATGATATTTGGCTCTCGGTGCCTGCATACTTTGATATACCGAAGCCTAGATGTGTATATGAGGAGGTGTCACGTTGGAACGGAGGAGAAATCAAGACGATGATACGATTTCTTGTGGGTGTCGTATGCAATGCTCTGTGGGATCCAAATCCCTATCAGCGCAGTATTTTTGATCATGCAGTTGAGTGCTCTCACCCTCTTATTAAGTTCTATTTCTATTGCCAGTATGACTCTCACAATGATGAAATGCTAGACCTCATGGTCAATGCTCTACGTCGCTTTCACGATTCGAAGGATGTATTTCAACAATTCAGGGCTGGCAAATGACTTGCAGCAGAGGCCAAACAGAGACGTACGGAATTGTGTGCTGAGTGGAATGCCGAGTTGGAGGAAAACAAGTTGAAAATGGCGGCCTTTCGACAGCGTATTTGCGACACCTGGTAAGGTACTATCGATGCAGAAATGGCCGAATGCATTGAAGAGGGTAGCGATTTCAACTTTCCCAAGATACATCTCATGCAGCACTTCTGAGAGCATATACAACGGTACGGTTCGCTTCAACAGTGGTCGATGGAGATCGGAGAAAGTTATCACTGGAAGCAGATTAAGGACGGGTTTAATGCATCCAACAAGATGGGTGATTACGATACTCAGTTAATCAACTACTACCTTCGGAGTGATGTATTCGCTGTCAGAAAGGCCAACCGCGATGCATGGAACCATAAACGAGCTGCTCTACAGACGACGACAGAAGTGACTATGGAAGTGACAACAGACGTTACGGTGGAGGTTACTGTGTTAGTTACAGCGGAAGCAACCACTGCTAGTAGACGTCATTTATTGAGGTTCATATCTCTGCAGCAGCATAAAGGAAAAGAGAAAGTCAAGGACTTTCAATGCCTTTTGAAAACAATCAGTGACAATGTCCTCCGAAATGGTCTGTACGATGCCACTCATCATTTCTTACACGCCAAGCAGGTAAATATCGATTCGGATGTTCTGTTAAGCAGTGCTGCCGCAATTTACCATGGATTGAAGGTAGAATCACGCAACATGCATGATGAGCGCATCATTCAGAATCTCAGATGAACTGGAGATAAACGATGGTATTCTGGGGCTGCCCACCATGACTGGATATGGGTTCAAAATTTACAATGTAAGGATGAGGAGGAGCTGTCTCACAAGGTACTGCATGGACGTGTACCATACCGTATGCTTCATCTATACAAGCTGTGAGTTGTCCATCCCCGTTGCACTAATACATTTTGGCTAGCATATGTTGAAGTGACGAAACCTGCCAACAGTGGAATGCCGGAAAGTACATCGCAGATAGTCAGGATAGTGAAACTATATTCCGGAGGTGCATATACAGTTATTAGTGCAGGAAATATTGTGGGTGCGGCTCACTTAATTGCAGAAGAGTCCATTTCGTCAAAGTCGGAGAATAAAGAAGGGATAGTCAATAGTCATATAGACCTACATCAGCAACAACCCTAGTTTCCATCAGAAATACCTGGGTGGTCCTGACGGCTCTGTCGGCTCTGACGGAACCTCGTACCCTCTGATGGAGAATTATACGCTACCCGTCACCCAGGCGATGTGTTGCATTGAATACTTACACTGCGGTGGCTATTATACTACATGTCATATTCTTGCGATGCGTCGCGTTGTATATTACCCTGTGAATGCTCATGCACCATGCTCGCTGCCCCGGCATCGCGCTTCCTTTACTTTGCGTTCGGAATGTGATGATGTTTACGTACCATCAGTACGACACGTGTGTTATACTCTTCGCAGGGACTCCAGTCATACTGTAGCCATTTACATCATGCCTGGAAATATGTATGCCTTTCATCAGCCAAGTGCCACATATTACCTCTCCGCTATTGCTATTTATCGGATACTATAGTCTCCCCATATATATGTTTAGCTTTGAGATGTTGTCACTAATTACAATACAGTCTTCGCTTCAGATACATTTCATGCCGTTGCATTTGCTTCGCTATCATTGTATTTTACAGGTCTGAAATATACTGTCCAATCTTCACACTCTCTAGTAATATACCCTCAGTCCTCCAAATGTTGAATTGATCCATCATCGGCTTGCGATGCTTCTTCCTCCTCATCTGGATCTGCATTGTCGCAATCGTCAACCTCACACCCATCGACATCACTGGTTTCCAGGTCAAACCTCTCGAGTTCAGTCACGGCCAGTCATCACCGCCTGGTAGTGGAGATGGCATCACTTTCGTCACTTTCGTTATCTTCATCTTCGTAATTCCTGCTGCCCCCTGGCATCCCGAAATGCAGTTCGTCATCTGTGCAATTGTTATCTATCGGAATGTTTGGATCAGTGCTTCCGATCTCAGGCTCCTCAAGCGCCGATTTGGAGGTCAAATAGTCAAGAAGAATAGCATTGTCAATACGTACTGCTTCCATGCTGATGACCACGGCAGGCGTTGGATTCTCCGCCTGTTGGATCTGACGCTTGACTGTAGCAAGAGTGTTTTTATACACCCTTTGTTGGTAGCTTTCTGGTAGTGTGTTCCAGGTATTCATTAAGAATGTATACATATCTGCGACGCCAGACAAGGTTAACAACTTGCGTCCCATTGCAGTACAGCAGGATGCGTTCTTACCACCATCGTTCTTGTAGTTGAAGTAGTTCGAGCAGTCATGTCTGTCCGCTTTCAGCTTTGACTTGGAAGCTTTCGGAGGAACACCTTTGTTTATTTGCCACTCCAGGAGAGCATGACGCAATGCGGTGCAGGTAAACACGATCAGTGATGAGGGTATATGACCATCCTTGTGATTAATCATGGAATTATAAAATCCATCAGCATACTTACTGTGGTTATTCGACCGATGATAAAATTTGATGTAGATAAAGCCCAGAATTGCTTCCGTCAGAAAGTAAAGTGGACGCTGGCCATTTGTTAGAAGCTTTCGATTCTCTCTGCGTTGGATTTGAACTGCGTACACCACCTTCCACACACTCTGTTTCAGGAAAAAGATACTTATTTTCTGCCAGAAGGAAATCAATGAACTCCAAATGCTCTGCATCGGATATAAAGCGGTGGAGATCATAATGCTCTGCTATGTTGTCCCTTGCTGATTGAATAAAATGGAATTTAACCTTATTGACTTGTGCTCGAACCTAGTAACAGTTTGAGCGGGTAAGATCCAACGTGGGCTGTTGCTTCAGCATACCTCTTTCAAGATCTCCTTTGTGCGTACCTCAAATGCTATGGACCAAATGTTGTTTTGCTGCATAGCGGTATTCCTGTACTTCTCTATAATCTGCCAGTGTAGGGCTTCAGCTAATGCTTTCGCAATGCATCGCGTTGCATAACTTACCATCTCCATGTCACTTGCACTAATAAATGGCCGTCTTTTCCACATGTAGAGCTCCAGGACACTGCCCGTTGCAAATACAAGACGCATCATGTCTGAGTAACCAAATCGATGGATGCTGCGACTGGCAGAGACCACTGATCGAGGTGTTGACACTGCCTCTGTCTCTGATTTCTTTCTGTAGCTTGTATTCACAGTGGATTTGTAATGATCGCACAGGCTTCTAGATTAGGAATGGGGGTAGGCAGGTTTTCAAGACCGCTGAGAGGAGTGAGAGTGCTAGCAATGCTGGATACGGGGCTGGATACAACAGGATGCATTGAGTCTGTCTGTGAGGTTTCTCCGGGTGCTGTTGTACTATGACTACTTGTACCAAACGTAGTGGTTGCAGTATTTATTGACTGTCACTGTGTAGCGGACGGGGTGAAAGTTACGTGTTGAGTGATATCTGCAACGCAAGAATTGTTCAGTGAAGATGAGGGGGTGGAGTTCTGAACTTGGATTGTAGAATCTACAGAACTCCCTCCTTGAGAGGAATCCCTCTTGCCAGCTGGTGCGGAAATATGTCTCTTAGCAGGGGGAAGCTGAGAATTTTCCGAAGGCCTATACTTTTGTCGTTTCTGACGATAAGTAAGACTTCGAATATTTGGTACGACCGGAGTCGTATCAGGGTGAGAGCTTTGCGAAGGCATAGTCTGATATAAATGTTCGACGTTAAGAATGTAGGAATACTTTCCTCTGCATACATATGTAATGGCAGGTGAGATAGACCCCTATTTGAGCGCCCAGGGAGGGATTCGAAAAAAAAGGGAGGTGCAGTGTAGACCGCGCTTGACTCTAGATCACTATCACCTGGGGGACGAGATCCCTTGAAAAGCATTCAATTATGGGATAAACTGCCATCAGATTAAACTCAGATTAAACTCAGTATTGATATTCACTGTTAAAGCAATATCTGAAGGTCTATTTGCACTGCTTGAAGGGTATTGATGCCTTCTTGGTGCAATTATCATCGTATTGCACTCATTCTTGACACAATACGTTGAACCATCGATTGTGTATATCTTCAGCTTCCAGGTGAAAAGCTCAATTTGGCAGAGCGAAAAGCATTGCAAAGCGAACAATGACATATTCTCGATCATATGATATCAGTTGTCTGTGTTTTTTCCACTGCTAGGCGTGTTGGTAGCCGTATTGGTTGGTTGCACAGTTGGTACAATCTGAGAACTACTCAGTTTACTCTGAGATGCATGAGGTCTGAGCGGTAAAGGTGGTGTATGATGCAAAAGCAACGTGTGGCATTGTAAACTTTCCTCCCTGCGAGTCCTAAATCTTGTCTCGAGGCTTCTTCTTCATGAGGCGTCTGGTGGTTGTTAAAGATATAGGCTGGGCCGTTTGGGATTTCTTAACCAACAAAACACAGGATATGAATCAAAATTATCATATCTCACAAGTTGAACAATGAAATCGCAGGAACTCGAGTATATATATCCCTTCTTCCCGCCTACACCTCCTTTCTCTTTTCCTCCCATATTAAACACATCACCCGCATCCTGAACTAACTCGACATCATGTGACTTGCACAAAACAATGCCTCTCGTTCCAAAACACACTCGATAACATACACAAATTGTACGTTTCCTCTGGGCTTCCTTCCGCTAAATGAGACTGTATCATAATGCTAACGCCTCGGATGTAGATTCATTTTCCATAGCACCAAAGGGCAGCGGAAAAGGTAAAGGGAAGGCATCTGTGGGGGCCAAGATGCCCACATCGCTTATCAATCGATGTCTGGCGTTGGATAAGGACCGGATCAAGGTATTCATCTCCGAACACATCATGGGACTAATATGGATATACAATGTTTGCGGCATCAAGGATGAGAGGGCATAAGACCTCTTCTACAACATAATCTTCCTTGATCCAGTAACTACTCGACACTTTGCCCAATTCCAGCTCATGTGGCCGTACAGCAGAAGCAGGTGTTCACCTTTTCGGGAGTGGTGGGCTGCCTTCCACTTATATATGGGGCATATGTTTGACAATATCTGTGACCAAATGAACAATTGGAGGTGGAACAACTCCCATACCTTCGGAGATCAAGTCGATCGCTCCAATCTGCAGACAAACAGCTCGGGGAAGATTAAACGCACTGGCCAGCATTTCGCTTGGTACGGTAGTGATGATCTCAGGGCAAAGATTAAGCCACCAAACTGCCAGCAGTACAAGCCAGGCGACTTCCTGGCAGTCAGGCCACTCAATTGGGATGAGATAATCGACAAGGATGATGATGATGATAACTGGGCGGATCCGGGAGTGCCAAGCGGTTGTGAGAATGGGACCGGAAAAGGGAAGAGGATGGAGGAAGTGAAGGGGAAGGGGAAGGCAAGGGAGGAAGGGAAGGGGAAGGGGAAGGCAATGGAGGAATGGGAGGGGAAGGGGAAGGGGAAGGGGAAGGCAATAGAGGAATGGGAACGGGAAAGGAAAAGGTATGGTTAAACAAACCCCAGGGGGAGATAGCTCGCAGAGCGGTGGAAAGGCTACAGGGAGCAAGGGGAATAGGCAGCCTAAGAGATCCATCAGAGATGATATCTCTCATACCGTTGCTTTGCAGTTGCAGAAGGAAATGTATGAGGTAGACTCAGACATGAAGGGCTAACTAGAGTGGGTATATTTAGAGCTGGAAGCAACGCCCGCCATGTCAATTTCCTCAGATGATGATACCGACACTATGGTCAGCGAATGTGACTCAGGTTCTGATGTGGATATACGTATGGATGATGATGTGGACCCACCATACTGCGTTGATTAAGACGGCGATGTGGACATGGAAAGGGACGGTGACGATGAAGAGGAGGTAAATGAAGAAGAGGAAGATAAGGAGGAGGAGAATGAGGAGGAGGAGGAGGATGCAGAGGAGGAGGATGAAGATGAAGAGTAGGAGGATGAGGAGGAGGATGAGGAGGAGGATGATGGCAAAGAACCTCGGATGATTGGCCAGGGAGAGATAGTAAATACATCGGCTGCCGATGTAGATACCATGGTAGACGATCAGCCAATCATGCTACCTGGGCAAGGCCAGGAGATGTATGAGCATACTCTACAGTAACAACCTCCGGCACCTGCTTCATGGCCACAAACTCCGGAGCCTCATCCATTGCCATGAACTCCGGTGACTCATCTCCTGGGTGGGCTGGAGTTTTTGGGACTTATGACGTTGCAAAAACCTCACCCAGTGGTACCAACTCTGCGAGAAGCTGAGACAGCCTGAAACACCTCCGATGTTAATCTGGATCAGCAGCTGCTTGGCAAATCGGCAGGTGGCGACAGTCTCTCCGATGTGCCTCTTCCCAATGTCCCTCTCCCTGAGATGCGCCTGGATGGCTCGGTAGGTGAGGTGTAAACCAGGCCTTGCGTTGCTGAGGAAGCGATGATTATTGCATTCGGGTTAGGATCAGGTTCTTGTCTTGTCAGTTTCCTTTGCTGTAATCTATTCATTTCAGGCACTGATTAAGGTACGTGTGGAGGTGTTTTGTTTGCTTAGAGTATTTTGTTTTCCGGCCCGTTTGGATTTGGAGTTGGGTTGTGAGCTTGTTTGTTTCCTTTATTCTAATCTATTTATCTCAGGCATTGATTATTACACACGTCACGAGGTTTTTGAATTGCTCAGGGTTTATTTTGCTTACAGATTTTTTATTGGTTATATTTTGTTCATACTATTATGGGACATTGCGTATGCAGCGTTTTTGCAACTCCTGGCATGTAAGGAATCTGATTGTTATGATGTTGAGGCTCAAAAAATCTCTCAAGTTAGCTGAAAGTATTGTAAGCTTACACCTACACCAGACTGCTCAGGCCTGGCACCAACCTTCATCTCTTTCTACACTGTATACTCCACTTCTCACGTGTCGACGACAATGCCAAAGAAGACCTCTTTCCTTTGCCCCCAATTTTCATGCCGAAAAAGTTCACCTCAGACAGCTGGCGACTTACAAATATCAAATTACACCATCCTCAAAATCTTCAAGTTGCACACCAGAAGAATTTGACTATTCGCAGCGCACCCAGACGCGTTGAACCCTCTCAGCATTGTGAATTCAACGCTAACAAAGATTCAGTTGATGACTTAGACGCGTTTTCCTACCTCCAATACCTTGAACACATCATAGACTCAGAGTCTCAACCACCACCACCTCCACCTCCTCTGTCGCAGATGGAAACATACCTCAGTGCCGGCGCTCCACTGAGAGATTATATTGCTGAGCCATAGGAATGCGATGCTCAGGGTTGCCTTCAGACGAACCTACAAAACAATCCCTATTACCCATTTGCGACGCATGAAGAGTACAAATATATCCACTGTCAGATCAAGAAGAAGGGCATGACGATGTACTATAACAACGTGCTGAAGGAAGAAAACACCGATCTGCGTTCTCCAAGCTTCAAAAATGGAGATGGCGTTAAGAAGCCTGTGTTTAGCATGCCTGATGATCAATCTTTCGGAGAGTGGGAACTACATACTCTCGAGGATATGAGATGAAATGACAATCACCAATACCCTATCAAATACTGGATTCGAGACATCATCAAAAGCATGAGATAGTTGATACGGCAGCCAGCCTACACCGAGCATCTCATTTACACCCCTCAGTATTGCTTTAACAGCGATACACCTCCGAAATGCCTCTATACTGAAATGCCCACAGCGGACTAGTAGTGGGAGACACAGGTAAGCAGAAATTCCCGATGATAATAATGTGCTAATCGACGTTTAGTCAACGCTCAGAGCGGGAGATATACTGGTTCCCTTGATCTTCATGTCTGACAGAATACATCTCTCGAATTTTGCTGGCGACAAGAAAGTATGGCCTGTAAATATGACAAATGGCAATCTATCTTCAAAGATCTGCCAGATGTCCTCAACGTACAGCATCGTAATGGTCGGTCTCCTTCCAATTCCGATCAAGAACCGCAATATTCTTCAGAAGCAGCTGGATAAGTAGCGGCAAACAAACCGAGAGGTGCTGAACGAGGTACTTCGGCAGGTACTCCACCCTCTCACCTTTAAATAAAATCCCAGCGCTGAGAGCGATTATTACATGGTTCTCTGTGCAGATAGCAACTTTAGGCATTACAAACCGATTTTAGCAGCATGTCTTGCAGATTGCCCTGAGTATAGTGACCTATATCTTCTCGAACGGCATGTCTGTTTTTGGTGTGAGTGTCCAAAGAATGAACTTGGAGATTATGTCCCTCCTGACAAGCAATACCCCCGGCAGGATCACAACCTATATACAATGTTCAGCAATACCAATACCAAGGCAGCCGATGCTGAACTCTCGTCGTACCTTGTTCACCGAGAATTCAACATGTTTTGACATATTCCCTGTATCGTGAGCGACCTCCCGAAGCCCAACCTCCTCCATACAATGCAGATCGGCATGCTTGACCATCTCCAGAAGTGGATGTTCCACTTCATGAAGACGTACGAACGGCTCGACAAGTACAATGCAATCTGTTTATCCATGCCTGCTTACCACAATCTCAGACCAAAAAATAAGTCATATGAGAAAGTTTCTCAATGGAATGGGAAGGAGATGAAGGAAATGAGCCGGTATCTGCTTGGAGTGATAACCCAGACTCTATGGGGTGGAAGTGCCACTCAGCATCCCATATTCAATAGTGCAATTGAGTGCACACGGTCATTGTTAGAATTATATATGTATGCTCGATATAAATCTCACGATGATGCAACATTGAACTATATGGAGGATGCGTTGCATCGTTTTCACATCTTCAAAGATGTTTTCTTACTCGGACGAGCCAGCAAAAAGACGAAGGCCAGAGCCAACACCCTGAGAATGGAACTCATGAAGAAGCGAAAGGTAGATGAGGAAACAAATGCTGAAACTTGGATGCCATCCAAGAAGTGGCACGAAATGAACATCTGGCGGGATTATATCAGCCATGAGATAGATATTTCCCAGGAGTTAGATGCCGAATTCAACTTTCCAAAGATCCACTTGATGTCTCATTGGGTCGAACAGATTCGTGGATATGGAGCCTTGCAACAGTATTCTGCCGAGAGACATGAACAAGCACATAAAACGAACCTCAAGGATAGTTGGAATGCCTCCAATCACAATCTCAACTACCTGCTGCAAGTAATCACCTTTCAGCATCGTATTCTCTGCTTCGAAATCAGTGAGCTCAACCTAAAAGCCCTGGCTCAGTGTAAGGAAAACAGCGCTGCTGCATGCAAAGTCCTCTTTTTCGGTGCTGATCTGGATGCCCCCCTGAGCTCCCAGTCATATGTGAAGCCTGAATTCATGGGACCCCAAAACCACTGTGATGGAAAGCATCCTGACGCAATGATCAAAGCGTTCAGAGCATTACTCGACAATACCCAAGACACAACGTACCGCGTGTCAATATACAATGGCACGCGAGAGTTTCTCAAGCAAAAGAGTCGTAACAAGACGTATATATCGGATGAAAAACTGCACACAATAGAGCTCTGTATTTAACATGGTATTAAGGTTCAGATTGAGGATTTAGAAGGTGAACATATATCTCAGATGTGTCGATGCACAGGAAGCCAGAGCTGGTGCGGAGGGAACCGACGGAATGACTCAGTGTGGGTAAAGCAATACACGGGCAGGTGTAATGGCATGCTGAATGGTCATCTCCCATGTCAACTGCAATGACTATTCAAAATCAAGCTCCTAAATGAGGACGGAGCTTTCGTTGAATACTGGTTAGCTCTGGAGCACACCACAATACCAGAACACTCGGGTGACTTGGATCCCATCTCGAAATTTGTACAAGTGAGAAAACTACTGTCAGCTAGTACTTTGCAAGTTTTCGGTGTGCAAAACATCATCGGCTGCGCACACATAATTCCAAAGATTGCTACTTATAGTAACACAGGAGATGGACGAAACGAGCGATCGATTGTCAATAGCCATATAGATCTGGCGACTTGAAATAATGTGTATAATTAGTAAAGAGTGAATTGCATTTTGCGCGCAGGTAGAAGGAACGCGAGGAGAGGTTTTCGCAGCATCATCCATCACATTGCAATCCCGATGCAAATACGTACCCAAAGAACACCTTCCGATGTATGGTTACAGTTGGCCACAACACCAGAGTGTTCGTTTAAAATAGGCGACCGACAGAGCGTGAAGAAACGGTGAAACTATGATCGGAGGGCGATATGCAATACGATATGTGGCATTGACCCCGGGTACGGTGTAAGGCGTCACTGGGGTATTTCTGATAGCTCTGACGGAGCGCGTCCACTCTGACGGAGTGATTCCGCCCAGAGGGAAAATTATTTTGCTGATATAGCGACTTGGAACATTGTTTATTATATGCTGGAGGACGAGTTAAATAAAGCGGTAAAGAGGATATAAATGGTATTTAGAACTGTAAATAGACTTAATAAACATTACTTTGCCACCGAGCACCAAGCACTGATATGCCACCAAGTACCAAGCACCGATAGGCAGACCTTCAAGTTTCTTGCCTCCAGCCAAGACATGGACGCAAGCAAGGTTATGGTGTAATATGCTGTGCCTAACATCGTCATTACGACACTCAGAGTAGTGTTGCCACTGAGTACCAAGCAGCGATAGGTAGACCTTCAAGTTGCTTGCATCCAGCCAAGACATGGATGAAAGCAAAGTGGTTCTCAATGGAAAATGACCTTATGGTATAATATGTCATACATAGCATCGTCATTACAATACCCAGAGTAGTATTGCTACCGAGCACCAAGTAACATGCAATTGCACCGACCAGATGAAGAACATGGTATATTAAGTGTCCCAAGGTGATTCGCAGAGTGATATGCGACTGTTTGAATATATAGCGCCAGGGGTCATTTTCGCAGTGCCTCACACCGTATCGTCACGGATGTATATTTTACCCTGCCTTCTGATGTTCCAGGTGCTCCTGGCGCACCAACAACATCCGGGTATGACTAATACTCCCAGATGCAGGGATCTTTTCCCGACGAAGTGCACTTAAGAGGGCCAAGTCTGCTTGGGAGTCCAAGTGTACCTGACACTGCTATTATAATAAATTAGTATAGAACTAAGTAATGAATAGTGAAAATTCTTACAGGGAGAGATATAGATATAGAGTTGATAATATCAATGATTAGAATTTCAAAAGGTTGAGAATAAGGTAAAATGAGATTTCAGTTGATTAGGTTGCAAGTTACTGTAAGATTAGTATTTTTAATGATTATAAACAAAGTCTAAAGGTAGTCACTGAAGTTTTGTAACACCGGGAGCGTCAGTCCAGTTTTACCAGTACAAGTAGTATCCTTACTGCTTTCAGGACTTGCTTGCGATGGATGTTATGGAGATTCGCTCAGGATGTGAAAGTCACTAATAGATAAGATTCAAGACAAAGATGTTTTTGCTTTCCAATGTGTATATTGTTAAGGCTTGTTCTCCTCGTCAAGAAGCTTGCCCTTCTACCCTCGAAGATTCTAGAGGTCTTTATACCTCTATCCTCTCGCTCTAACAATTACTTCTATCTACGCTTTTCTCATGAGCTCCTCTACCTAACCTTTGCTTTACTCCAATGCCCTTCCTGTCTCCCAGCGCTCTTTCGGACCTTCCGCATCTTTCCGCTCAGATCTCTAACTCAGACGAGTAGAATCCCTACTGACATCAGTCCTTCGGACTTCTGTGGTCCGGACCTATCGTATCCTTTCGATCTCTTTGCTTCCAGGCGAATGGTATCCTTGCGATCGTGAGGGACATAGAGGCTTCGTTTGCTATGCTGCAAATGCAGGTGCCTTCGTATCTGTAGCCTCTTAGCTGTCTTCGCACTATCGATGGTATGAGCTGGCGAGGCATCGTCCCAATAACCACTTCTAACTTCTTATCAGTGGTGTGGTTGACTGCATGACAGCTCATCTGATTTCGTTGGGTGCGAGTGATATTCTGTGTAGTTTCGATGACATCCAGGGATGGCGCTTGTACTATCCCGATACGGCTATCTTCGAGTGATCGTAGGTGACCCCGCTCCGATGGCCCTTGGTGATATACAGCTTGTGAGGTGTAACACTACCCCCCTCCTTATAGAGTTCGTCTCTGAACGATCATACTAATCTGCTCTTTGTTGTCTTTGGTAAAATTGACCTCTTGTGCCCAAAACCCAAAGTCTCTCCTTTCCTCCTTTCCTTCTTGGTAAAAAAATGCGACCCCTTGTGCCCCAAACCAATTCCTTTTCCTAGGTGTTTTGCTAGCCGTTAAAAACCCTTCGTGGGGAAAAGGTACTAGCGCAACCTTTTGTCCTTAGCAGCCTGGGGATTCCGCTTATGATAATCCTTTAACAATCCCTTGTCATCGAAGTTCTCATAAGGTTCCTCAGTCCAATCTGCTTCATCTGGATACCCTTTCCATTTGACCAGATATAGCACCTTCTTTCGTTCCTTGCTATACTGGCTGCCCATGATCTCTTCAACCTCATAGCCTGTTTCGTATTCGTAGCCCTGTACATCATTGCCCAATACGTTTCCTTCACTGGTGGTGAGCTCTGGTGCAGGCCTGATGGGAACAGTGGCTGTTCGATAGGGTTCAATGAGAGAGACATGGAAAGCATTATGGATTCGCCAGCGCTTAGGCAATTCAAGTTTCAATGCAGTGGGTGAGAGTACTTTTAGCACCTTGAAAGGACCATGTAGCTTCGCATCTAGCTTTCTAGATGGGTGTCTGGTCTTTAGGTTCTTGCCATTTAGCATTACTAGGTCCCCAACCGAATGCTTCGGAGGTTCCTTAGCACGCTTATCATGGTACCTCCCCATTGTCTCTTGTGCCTTCTCTAAACCTTTTCAAAACAGATCATGCACACTTGACATCCAATGAACATAGTTCCTTGATGCCGTATTCTTTGCCTCTGCCTCAACAGGCCAATTCGTTTGAGGATCGAACCCATAATTCGCAAAGAAAGGTGACATGCCAGTCGCAGTGGTAAGTGAGTTGTTATAAGCATACTCTGCCATTGGCAACATCTCAGACCAGTTATCCTGTTCGTAGTTACAGTAGTTCTTCAGGTAGCATTCTAGCGTCTGGTTTACTCTTTCCGTTTGGCCATCAGTCTGTGGATGAAATGGCGAGGACATCTTCAACTGGATATCGAGAGCGTCGACCAAGGAAGACCAGAATGCAGATGTAAACCTGGAGTCTCTGTCCGATACAATGTTCGATGGCAGACCGTGGAATCTCCATACTTCTTTCAGGAAGATCTTGACCAGGTCTGTGGCTTTCTTCTCGCCATCCTTCAGTGGTATAAAGTGTGCCATCTTTGTGAACCTGTCAACGATAATCCAGACCGATGAACAACCATCAGATACAGGTAGA
>MU122099.1:714824-824878 GCA_014904905.1 Wilcoxina mikolae CBS 423.85 | reverse complement strand
TTACTTCTATCTACGCTTTTCTCATGAGCTCCTCTACCTAACCTTTGCTTTACTCCAATGCCCTTCCTGTCTCCCAGCGCTCTTTCGGACCTTCCGCATCTTTCCGCTCAGATCTCTAACTCAGACGAGTAGAACCCCTACTGACATCAGTCCTTCGGACTTCTGTGGTCCGGACCTATCGTATCCTTTCGATCTCTTTGCTTCCAGGCGAATGGTATCCTTGCGATCGTGAGGGACATAGAGGCTTCGTTTGCTATGCTGCAAACTCAGGTGCCTTCGTATCTGTAGCCTCTTAGCTGTCTTCGCACTATCGATGGCATGAGCTGGCGAGGCATCGTCCCAATAACCACTTCTAACTTCTTATCAGTGGTGTGATTGACTGCATGACAGCTGATCTGATTTCGTTGGGTGCGAGTGATATTCTGTGTAGTTTCGATGACGTCTAGGGATGGCGCTTGTACTATCCCGATACGGCTATCGCTGAGTGATCGTAGGTGACCCCGCTCCGATGGCCCTTGGTGATATACAGCTTGTGAGGTTTAACAAGCTTATTGAGATATATTTGCTGGAAGAAGTATTCATTTTTAGGCAATTGTATATTGTACTGTTGCAGTCAACAAGTACAAATGGAATTCAAGTACTATTTTCTAATCATTCAAAAGATAAGAAGAATTTATTTCATGAATGTGATTCATAAGAGGTATTGGAGGATTAATGTGTTTGTATATTTTTGTTTTTCATATCTTAATTAATTGTACTGTTTGAATTTTATGTTTTGTAATTATGCGATTGGAGAACTATGTCAATACATCATGTAGTTACTATATATATATTTACTTCTGTAATATTGGGAAAATAATCTGACATGTAGATACTGTTTTGACAAGCACAATATTTGACAATAAAATTAACAAATATCTTGTTTCTTCTTTTCACACATGTATATAATCTGAATTGCACTTCAATATTACTTGGTTTATAGTGGCAAATAGTTTGGAAAAATATGTCCAAATCTGCCATTGAATGGACAAATTTACATGAGGTATAAAAGTTAAAGAAAGCAAACATGAATGTAATATCAGAAGTGAACATTGCAAAAGACTATCTCTAAACCTCATGGCAAACATTATTGCAACTCAAGTAGATACTTCAAGATCGTTATTAGTCGATAGGCTTCACTCAGATAGAGACTAAGATATAATATAAACTATATTATGTAAAGTATTTGTGCTCTAGTTTTAAGATATTGGTTTCAATCACTGTGCTAGTGACGTCCAGACCCTGTTTTCCTTTAGGACAAATAATATTCTGACCATGTATATACTATTTTCGATGAAAATACACATATATTGCTGAACAAATAACAATGTACCATGTTCAATATATCAATATAACAATATTATGAAGTAAACTTCATAGGATACTTACATAATGAGTAGATTAATATGGATGTCAAGTTTCTATTTGATCGGCTGAAAATGCTGTACATATCTTGTGATACAGGATTACCACTTGCCATATATCAGTCATATAGCCCCACATATATACTACATGTAAATGCTTTCCCTTTCTTGGCAGACTATCTAGTATGACGATGTGGTTGACATTCAAAGGCAGATATCAGGACACAAACCATATCATATATAGGGTGTATGTAGTTGCTGATGGTATTGGGTGTTCAAGATACTACCTCATCGATTAGGAGGTTATTTGATTCTGATGTTGTACCATATACAATCTATGATGCTGCATACATATATACCGATGCAGTACGATTTATGGTTGTAGTGTTGATTCAGTTACATCCAATCTATCGCTGTAGTCTTGACTTATGAATGTATTACAACTATATAAAAATCCAGATTGGACAGATCTTGGATACACTTGGAGCAGATGTTCAAGTGCATTTGAAGGTACACTTGGAACTGCACTTGAAACTGAGGCTCTGGAGTATTTGCAGGTGTACTTGGATTTGACACTTGCTGCAGTCCTTGGAGGTGTACTTGGTGCTGAATTCGGATGTACTTGCTGGAAACAATCAAGATAGGCTGTCTATATATGATCAAGATAGGTTGGCTGGAGATGATCAAGACAGATAGCTGGAAATGATCGAGATAGATGGCAGGTGATGGTTGAGAGAGGCAAGAGAGATGGACTGGCTGGAGACAATCGAATCGAACTGGCTTAGAGATCACTGAAGATGACCGAAGCAGTCTACCTCAGGTATTCAAGCTGAGCTGGATGGAAGCAGAGTTGTGACAGTCACTTGGACGATATAATTACCTTATGTAATATTATCTGTATGGCTGATTGGGTTGCAAAGAAAGAGGAATTGTGAACAGGTATCATTGTGAGAGAATATCATGGTGACATGGCAGAAATAGGAGGTATGTTAAAGTATGTTTGGTAACCTCCAAATGCGTAAAGACCGATGTACCAACTCGGACAGAATATGCATTTGCAAACAATTCTTGCGCTTAGGAGTTTGGATATTTGCAAAATGTCCAAAAGAAGGTTCATTGGAAGATGGACCATTTGGCAGTTTGACAGTATCCAACGCTCAGACCACCATTCGAAGGTGGTACCAGTAGCAGCATTAAGCCTTGGCTGTCATCTGATGCTTTGGCCAGAATCTGAAGATCTGGCCAATGGATTTAGTTATAGCCAGTAGACTAGCCAGTGGATGACTACTGAACATCTGACAAAGTACAAGCTAGCAGACTTCGCACTAAGTACATCATCACTATCACCATTACCATCTCCATTATCGGGATCTGGTGAACAGTCTATTATTTCCACTGCCCTCTGAATCATACTCACACATATATACATACATACAAAATCTATGCAAATGGAGCTACAGATTACCCTGGCAAATCTGACTCAGAAATCTGCCCTCCTCATAAGTCCAAGTATTGCTGTTAAGTCTATACTGTTGTTTAGGATATTCAATACCATCTCGGATGGGTATCATGAAATATCACAGCAGATATGGATGGCAGAGTTGAATGTGGGGATAAGCTTTCATCATCAATTCAATAGAAATAATAATCTTACAGATACTTCCTTTTAGATAATGACATCAAACAATCTGAGTCAATAAGCTTGTGAGTACAGGTTTCTTGTACCTTCCATCTCCTACAGGGTTTCATCTCCAAGTATATCTATACATTATCTCCAGCTATTACCATTTCCAAGTAAATCTGTATGGTGTAGGTATATCTGCATAAAGTTTCTAGCCATTACAATCTCAATGTATACCTAGATGCTGTAGTGAGCAGTTACTTCCATGTATGTTAGCAAGTGTAATGGTGGTGCCAGGTGCACATGGCCTCGTAAGTGTACTCAGCTTGCAGGTGCACTCGGTCTTGTAAGTACATCTGGCTTGCAGGTGCACTTGGCCTTGCAAGTGCACTTGGCAGCCGAGGCCGCGTAAGCGTCCTTCATAAATAGTCACCTTGTGAAGTGCTTTTGGTATGCTAGCAATTATCTTACTACCTTACATTACAATTGATATCATTGTAAATTATTCCTGTTTGCAACCGTATCTATACATATCCATCCATACGAAGACGTACATCCTTTCAGCAAGATATAATTCTTACTCCAGAAGCTTTCTAGTGGTTCAACAAGACTTCCAGAGTTATCCAAGTAGTTTGGAGTAAATGCAAAGTATGGCAAGCTAGTACATCTCACAGGATTATACATCATCAGGTACTTTCCAAGCGGAGTTACCTACAATCACTCAATAATAGCTTGATCAGAATAGTTCAAGTGCCATCCCTGCATGTCATCAAATATCCACAAGTTATGTCTCGATTCGGTTATCACAACCAATACAATCAGATCCGCTGTTATACAGTCAATTACCCCACCGAGAAGAAATGAAGGGTATTTGCTAGATCGATACTCTGCGAGCATATTCCATCACAATTACCAAGACAGCTGAAAAGCTATGGATACAAAAGCACCTGAGTTTGAATTATACCTAAGGAGGTCTTTGACACCCCTGATGATAGGCAGGATATCATAGCCGGGAGGCCATGATATTGAACGGATACAATACGTCCGGATCATTGAGGTCAGAAAGACTGATATCAGTTGAGGTTGTATTCGTCAGAGTAAGAGATTTTAGTGGAAAGATACGGAAAGTGCTGCAGAAGAGAAGAAGGTGGGCTGTCTAGGTAAAGGGATATTGGTACAAAGGGTGGTTACGTAGAGGAGCTTATGAGAAAAGCGTAGATAGAAGTAATTGTTAGAGTGATAGGAAAGTGGTGTAAAGACCCCTGGAATCTCGAAGGTAGAAGGACAAGTTCTCTGACAAGATGAACAAGTCTTAACAATATATGTATTGGAAAGCCAAAAAACTTTGTCTTGTATCTTTATCTTTAGTGACTTTCACATCCTGAACGAATCTTCAAAACTTCTGTCACAAGCAAGTTATGAACGCAGCAAAGATACTACTTGTACTGATACCTCTGAGGTAACGTTGCATTATATTGTTAGTAATGATATACTTCTGTTGAAGCTATCTTTCTACCCTCCAAGCGGTCAAATATTCTTGACACTTACCTCTGTTGAATACGCTTTTATGTTCCAGATATTGGCTGCCACATCTCACACAAAGAGTACTAGTATTACAAATGAGACTTCGAGTTCCATACCAGCTGGGAAAGAGATTCCCTGCCTGAAGGAAGCAACCACTGTAAAATAGGGTATGACAATCAATATATTCAGTTCACCTTAGCTATCAGTATCGATCGATCGAAGTCAGACGTCCTGTACTACGTACACCTCTGAAAACAGTAATCCTTTGTATACCTAAGAATTGCCCACTTGATTCTCATTATCGGAATCATCATCCTTTCAGACCTGTAAATTCTCGATACACCAGATTACAATCCTTCTCAGCAGTTAAAACATGAGGCAGATACTTGACTCCTTATTGATTGGGATATTGATTTGATCACCAACTTCGGAACTTGGAACTTTTACAGTAAGATCTTTGCAAGACAGATCTGAGTTATAATCTGAACACTAAAGAATGCTGGGTCAGCCATAACCATGAGTGAAGCAGTGATATTGATACAAAGAAATAATGCTTTGATAGTAGCAGGAGATAACGGGAAAGAGATGATCCAGTATGAACCCATTATACAAAGTGATATCCCTGATTGGGTGATTATCTTGATGAATAGCATCGAGGCAGTATTGGACTGAATGAATGCATTGATTATGCAGACCCAAACAAACAACATCAAAATCAGTCCAGCACTGCCTGAATTGTTCAAAGCATACTAAAGTATAGTGTATCGGCAAAATGAGATATATCATGCGTTGTTGATAGCCTACAGAGAGTACAAATTAAGTACCATATATATCTTGTCAAATAATCGCAGGTATTTGCAGCCAATATTAGTGCTGCGATTGCCTTTCCAAAACCACAGTCATCCAAAGAATATTTGGAGCTATGTTCAGCTCTTAGGAAGGAAATCCAGTGATAACAAGTAGCATCAATCTCTCTCTCTGGAGTGTTGCAAAACAGTGAAATAGTGCAGGATAGTTTCACTCTCGAAGTACACAAATATTTAGAAGAACTTAGTAGTATCAGCTGAAAAGTCAACGAAGAGACTAAGAGAGTCACCGAATTCAACAAGAAGGCTGACGCTGAAATGAAGCAATGAGAAAGAGATATAAGGAAGATTTGAAGGGCCATGAAAAAGAAAAACAATGGAATTTACAAGGACCCTCATAACAAGACTATCGGATGAAACTACTAAGAAATCGAACATGTTCCTAGTGGAGTGTGTCCTTTGTCACCAAGAAGGAGATATCAAACCAGGTGATAAGGCTATCCTCCTTTGTTACTGTATAGGTACGAAGGGAAAAGGTTATTGGATCTGAGAGGCTGTTACTCCGGATCCTGAGGGAGCTCCACCACCACCAGAAGGTTCTGGTTCAGATTGTGGCTTCTCTGACTCCGACGGTGAAGAAGTAGCAGGTGGTGGTAGCGGTATTGTAGTGGTAGAGGTGGAGGTCAAAATAGAGGTGGAGGAGGTCGAAGAGACAGAGGAGGTGGAGGGAGTGGAGGAGGAAGCAATGCAGGAAGTTAACACACAAGTGAAGTCAATTTACCCCCTTCTGGCAGCACAGATTTGGACACACCACCTCCTCAAATACCAGCAAGGTCCTCCAAGCAAGGCAAAATGAATATTCCTCCAAAGTTTAAAGAGAACAAGAAGGATCCCACAGAACTATGTAGCACATGGAGTCATTGAGTGGTGTATTATTTACAATATTTCCAGGATGAATTCAACAATGACATTGATATGATAATATGTGTTGGTGGACTCTTAGAAGATATGGTCCTAGTCTGGTATGATAACTGCTAAGAAGATATGAAGAAGTTCTTTCTCAAGAAGAACAGGAAGTAGTTTAGCAGTACATTGGAAGAAAGGTTTATCGATAAGCAAAAGGAAGTGAAGTATCTGTGCAAGATATATGATATGCAGTATATTGGGGATATAGAGGGCTATCTAACAAAGATAAAAACTCTCAACTTCTGAGTATGTCTTAGCGGAACCACATGTATCTATTCCCTTAAACACAGAATGAATAAGGATATCTTGGATGGAAAGTCAACTGCTAAGGTACTGCCCAAGGACGATACAGTCTTCATTGAGTTAATGAGATGGATGGGTATATCTTATGAAGATTGATTAGCAGAAAAGAACAGGTCTCACCAGAACTGTGACAACTCCAATGACAAAAAGAGAACTAAGTGGAAAAGAGATTGTACTAGGAAAAGTATGAGAATCAAGAAAGGAATCATGATAAAGACAGAAGTTATGATCCTAATAAATACTGAAATGAGAAGAAGGGTCTGAAGCCTATTCATAGTGATCAGGATGAAGCCTGTTCGAAGCGATCTGTCCGAAGCCCTTAAGGATATTCCTGACAGTCTCCTAGAAGCAAGAATCTATGATACATCAGCAAAGTCAATCGTCTGGTCCTGGAAGCCCTGGGACCCTCCAGAGGTTAAGCAGGTTGAATATGAATGATGCACTCTGTGGACCTTCCGTGAGTCCTTGGGGACTGACCAATGCAGCCTCAGCATACTTCCTTGTTCTCCCAGAAGCCTTGAAGCTACTCCAGGAGATTCCTGTATTGTAATAGTGTACTCTGTTGCCACTTCTGATGCCTCTAAGGGTGCTCTGGGAGATTCCGGTATGGCAATAGTGTATCCTGTAGCTACTTCTGATACCTCTAAGGGTGCTCTGGGAGATTTCCGAAGCGCAGCAAAGTCCTCTGTGGCCGCTTCTGAGCTCTCTGTGGAGCTGCGGTACGTTCTAGGATCATTCAGGAGTACCTGGATCTATTTCTTCATTTTCAGATGGAATCATGGTGTGTCACCCATTTTCAGATTCGCCTGTAGCATCGCATACATCTTTGGCATTCATCTACTGCAGCCTACCGCTATCAACTAAAACAATATATATTCACGCTGCGTCCCAGCAGTACCTCAACATGACCTTGACAAAAGAAACACAACCCCCGAGAAATACAACCCCCAAGAAACACAACTCCTGAGAAACACAACACCCCAGAAACACAACCTCTCAGAAATACAACCTCTGAGAAATACCACCTCCGAGAAACACAACCACTGAGAAATATGACCTCTAAGAAATACAACTCCTGAGAAATACAGTGTCCGAGAAACACAATACCTGAGAAATACAAACCCCAAGAAACACAACCCCTAATAAACACAACTCCTGAGAAACAGACTCTCAGTTGAATACAGCTGCCAGGTCATCCGTTTCCTCCCCTGCTGCATCTGGTGCTACATAACGGGTCGAGTGCTTGGCAGAGCTTGCAATTCTTGCTTCTATGTAGCTGTCCATATGTGCAATGATGGCTGCCTGGTGATCAGGATCAATGGAATTCCAGTGTCTCCAGCATCTCTTGTAGAAGGCTATATAAAACGTTAGTAGCCATCAATTATAAAATCGAGATGGCACACTGACAGCTGAATATCTCCTTGCAGTAGTCCTGAAAGGGTTCACTCTTCGTTCCTTTCTCGTAGTCCCTCAAGACGCAGTTGAGTGCGGTTGCAACCAAGCAAATCAATTGGGGAGTCAATTGCTTGCCCCAAAATTTGTTGCAATGCTCTTGTCTGCCAAGGTAGATATTGGAAGCCAAGAAGTGAGCAAAGATAAGAATGGCAGGCTCGCTTCTGGCAAACCACCGGACTTCCTTCATACTGTTCAGGAGATCGTCCCATTTCTCAATCTATGAGTCATCATTCAGTAAACCGGCAACCTGCTGTATACATAGCAGCTTCTCTTCTATCTTCAACAAGTACAGTGAAGTCACCATAAGTCTCGCTGCAGTGACTAGTAGACCCCACACACCACTGATTTTTCCCCGCAACTTTATTGCATTAATAATTAGTATTATCAAACTTTGAAACCCGGAGAATATTTTGGAAACTCACAATTTTACGGGTCAGAGCATTGATGTGGTCACTGGATCCACCGGGGTTCTCCCACACATATTGTGTGCCGTTGAGTACGCCAACAGCTCTCTGCTGGACGGTCATGGCGTCAAGAGCTTCATCCTATGCCTTATTGCAAATGTCCAATTTGTCCTCATGTAAGGCCGGCCAGGGGTTTTCAGTATACAGAACAGATCTCAAGAAGCCCTTTGCTAAATCGAAAGCTGCTTTGTTATGGAGTGGCACCTTGCTATCCTTGTTGCTCTTCATCTCCAATGCACCTTCAATAGATGGAGGGACAGCTGAGGAATCCCAACTCCTTGCAGACTGCTATCTGGCATGGTTCAATGGAACGAGAAACGTCGTATCTTGGATCGTAGATTTAGGTGGAGTACCTTCAGGTGATTGTGAGGGTGTCGACAACCGAGAACGGTCTCTCTCGGTGCTCTCAAGGTTTGATTTGGATTTCTTTCTTTGGAGTTGGTCAGTCACCTGGATGGTATCTGAACAAGCCATCTTCGGGCCTTTTGAGCCTGTATTGCAACTGCATCTATTCCATTCATGAGTTGACAGTACCTTGTCATCATAATAGTTCGAACCGGTGACAGGATAGTTGTCATGCTCTCAGTGTTCCTCATCATCTTCTTCGACATCATCCAGTTCATTGTGGTGACCCTGAAGGTTAGCTTGATACAAATTAGGGATTCATCTGGCCTTACATGTCTGGGAATATGTAGAGAACCTTTTTGACAGCCCATCCTTGCTGAGCGCGCCAATTCTCGCTCTTGAGAAGCGGTAAGGTTAGGATATTGCGAGGTCATAGGGAATGAGAATATATCTAACTGTGATTTAAGAGGAAGAGGTCTGAATAAAGCTCAGATGCACCTGGAGAACCTCTTTTTTCTTATAGGAAACTGAAGGTGATACAGTGGTTCGCATCGAAAAGGATAACCTGTTCATTTCCACTAAAGTTGAGGAGCACCTGAGCTGCTGATCCTTATACTGAGTTCAGGGATCTGTTAGTGAGACGAATGGGTATTTGGACTTCAGGACTGCTTATCATTGTGAGGTGGCTAGATTCAAACTCAGATGTGGTTGAGCTTGTTCGTTTTCATTTTCGTTGCATGTTAGCACTATGTTTTGTAGTGCTGTACTCAGTTACCACTAGCTAGATGTGTTCGAGCGTGAGCAGCACAATGTCGACTGGCTCGGTCCAAAAAACCAGAGCTCTAATAGTCAAACCGGTATGAATCATCTTAGTTAGCGATCGATAGTCCTCTCTATCAATCTGCAGGAAGTGCTGCTTCAGGATCCCGGTGCCGCCGTGATCGTGCTGGGCAAAGTCGCATTCCGTGTGGTGGGACAGTATCGGAATCCGAGATGCACCCCTTGGACAGTTTCTGTTGCCCAAAATTGGCAATCTGTAGTGATCGAACTTATATAGTACTGCGTCCCAGCGATATGCAATCTCAAGCTGAATGTATATAGTATCTTCTGTAGTGTGAATCGTGTCTATCTACATACAGTCAGTTTATCTGCTACCTTGATTCGCTGGGAGAAAGTATTTACCGAATGGTATCTAGAATAGGGGCTTTAGTCCAGGTGGAACTGTGATGATTTGAATGGTAGGCAGGCAGATTAAGCTGTAGGTATGCAGAGATGATAAAAAGGGTTGAGATGGAATGGAGCAGAAGGGACAAAATCATCATATTATGTTGGGGATTGCCAGGGGGATGCTCCAGGGTGCACCTAACTCCCATTTGGAAAAATCGAGTGACTATCAGCTGGTATGATATCGAACCTAAGCATCTATTCTCACTCGATCATTGCATACTGTGGAAGCTTTGAGCTGGAGCTCAGTCTGTCGCGACAGCTTGGGTGGGCCGAATGCACATATGAAACATTGCTAGTACCACATTGGAAGCTGAAAGTATTGGCAGAGCTTAGTCTTAGTGTGTGGTAGATGCTCCGGAGATAGTGTGTGAAATTAGGATATAATATATTGCTATTTCGAGCACAATCCGAATCGTGCGGTCTGTGCCTTCGCTTTCTATTTCTGGTTCTGGGCAAGTAAGTTTCACCTGACAGCTTGACCACTGGGCTCTCTTACCCTCGACCCCCATCATAAGTAATTCTTCACAACTGCATTCTGTTTCTCATGTGATATCAAGTGAATATATACTGTAATCCAAAGCCATCGATTCTCTAACATCTAGAACTAGTGACACATGAGAGATAATAGAGATAAAGAAAATCTAGCCCATTCTGAAGAAGAAAGCCAGTAACAGCCGAAAGAATACCCCTACCCCAACTCCATACAACCCCAAAGAATACTCCCAGATGTACCCCAGCAAATTAAAAAAATATTCTAAACAATCCATCAATGAAATCTCAAATCCAAGTGTACCTAAACCTTTCAACCACAAAGAATACTCCCAGATATACCCCAGCAAATCAAACGAACATTCAAAACGACCCATCAATGAAAACCCAAATCCAAGAGCACCTAGAAACACCCAAGTAGCTATTCCGATTGCGACAACATCCCAGCCTGAATGACAGTTTTCTCAATCTGTGTTTTGAGAATGTTGTAGACATCCTCCATGCTTATCATGAGACGATTCATCAGTCCATACAAAACATGTAGCTGAGTAGTACCATGGACCATATGGAGTGTAGTCACTCTATCATCGATGCCATTTGGACAAGTATTGACAAGCCAGGTATGAGGCTTAGATCTCTGAGCCAGTTACACAATCCGTCCAAAAGCTTGCCGCTGTTCATTGAGAATTCAAGGCTTCTGAAGAATCACCGCATGATTGGCAGCCATGAGATTGAGCCCAGTGCCCCCAATCTTGGTGGTGATAATGAAGACGAAGCTCCAGAGGGAATTCTGGAAATCGTTCATAACTTTACAGTGCCTGTCGGAGGAATCTTCAGAGACAATGCAAATGACTTGGATGTCTTGGTTGAAATTGCGATGAATCCACCATGTCAGATGGTGAACCTGGTGTGGCAAAGGAAAACAAAGTACAGCCTTCTGAGGAAGCGGTGAAAGGACAGGAGGGCCTGTACTAGGCTGGTCATCTATCTCAGGAACAGTCGCCGAACCGCTGATCAACTCAGGGAGGAAAGATTCTTGGAGCCATCTGAAAATCAGTCCCTCCACAAAACTGCTGGCATCCCACTCTTCCTTTCAACTCCCATCGTCAAAACGATCACCTTCTTGCTACAATGGTAGCGAAAAGCAAGCAAGCGGCCAGCGATGTATCCGTCAGGTGACCCCATGCTCGCCTTCAAGCTTCTGCCTCTTGAGTCGGGTGACAACATCATCGAGCTGCATCTGTTCTTCCTGAGACCACTTCAGTGCAACTGGATAGAAATCCTCCAATGGGATGTAAATCAGAGGTACACATGAAATCAGCTGTGACTCTGTCCATCGGCAGATTGTCCATCGGTGAGCCATCTCGGTCATCACAGAAGCAGCTTTCTGCTGAGCTTCAGAAAAACTTCCCCTGGCAACGGCAGTTTGAAGGGCAGTAATTACTGACAACAAAGCCTTGGAACCATCTTCTGCTACTGCTCGCTCATTCTCAGGCACATCTGGAATTGTAAACAGTCACCGAGTTGTGTTTCCCCAGTCCTTCAGTGAGTAGTAGGCTAGCGTCATTATAACTTGCACTTTGAAACCAATTTGGTCTTCAGATGCAACAGGCCAACTCTTAGACTTCGGACCTTTAAAGTGCTGCACCTCATCGAAAATTCCCCACTACCACTGGCAGTTCATAAGCTGGCAAACTATATCGATCTCATTTCTTTGCACCTGGCTTGTAAACATATCGTAGGTGATCACGTGGATGTTCTACTGTCTCTCGGGATGATCCACACAGAAGTTGAGGTGTGCGTGAGTCAGATTGTCAGCATCTTGTACGCAGAGATCGTGCACTGAAAATGGAGTCCCTTTTGTGATGGTATTGATTGCAACGATGAATGTCGTCCGGATACGTGGGAGCACTACACAGAGTTCCAAATTGCATGGCGGGAGGTCAGTTGTCTGCTTATTAACAAGCAACTGGAAAAGACGACAAGGAACAGGATTTGGGTGAGTGCAAGGGTACCATTGCTTCTGGACAGCACTGAGGATTGAGAAGCCCATTTCCACTGCTTGACACGATCCGCCAATCGAGAGGTTAAAGGGCACCGGTAGTTGTGTCTCATGGTGATTTGTCACATCCTCTGTAATTGACTTGGCATAAAGAGCCGCAACCAAGACAGTGAACGTCTTTCCAAGTTCCGTTTCAAAATCGTCCAGATCTGATGTGCAAGAATTCTTACTTCAGGAAATTGCTTCAAGGTGTACTTTGGCCCTGGAATGGTATCTGCAGGTGAATCTCCACGTGCACAGTGCCGAGTAATGCAACTGATTCTTCAAGATACTCGTGCTCGAAGGTGTTGTTGATAGTGGCCATGAGAGCATCATCCAAAACTTGTCCTGACTTGTCACCTTGGAGCTCGATCAGATCTTTGGCGAATTGTGAATCGCTGTTTAGAACTTCGATGCTCTTAATGTTCTTCACCAGGACGGCAATAGCACTTGGGGTCGGTAGCACAGGCAAATCGATGTAGTCAACTAGCTGGGCTGGGACCCTCCTCTTGCTGGTATATCAGGTAGTATACCGGGGATTCTGGGAGACTTCATTTTGGGTGTTTGTGGGTGTGCTCCCTACAAGGAATTCCAGTTAGTCCAGAACTTCATTCATCACTTCAGGTGCTCCTAACTTACTCCCTCTCTATCATTTCTGTTCTTGGGCTCCTTCACTAACAGGACATCCTCAGGTGGGTCCTCCCAATGTCTATTCCCCAGGTTCGCCTCAAGAAGCATAGCTGCTGCTTCAGGAGCAACTGCATAGAAGTTCTGGACCTCCCCATTTCAGATTTTCTGGTTCCAAATACCACCACGAAACTCATCCCCAACTGTAACTCCGGTGTCTCGAGCAGCTTCTTCACTCAACTGGCAGCAATATACAGTCTGGAGAGTGAATGGGCCCTTCAGCTTTACCTAAGTGATCCACTTCAGAAGTTGGAAATATTCTTCAAGTCCTTGAAATGACCTTAATAGAGTCCCAGAAGTGGCATCTCCGTACATACATACCACAAACGACTTGTTTTGGTTATCGGCCACCTCTATATTCGGCCGTTTGGGAGGGTGTTCATCACTGCTACCCTCCGCCTTGCGCTTCTCACCACCTCCCTTCCCTTTGTTTTTGTCACATTTTACGATCCCAGGGGCGATCTCTCGCAGGCGGCTTCCCAAAGTTCGAACTCTGTACGCCGCTCGATCCGCTTTATTCTCAAATGGTGTGATCTCATCACGTATTGGATGTGCCGAGGAATCAGGCATTCATGCCGGACATGATTCTGAAACTTGGAGATGTCGCTTCTCCCAGGTGTGTCACTTTCCTTGAACCCCTTTTTAACTTGGCCCATCTGAACCATGAGTTGCCCAGTGGTGACTTTAGCCCCAGTGACAGTGAACAGCTTTTTTCCATCTCCAGTTCTATCGGGTGGAACAATGTTGGCTGGGACTGTCTGACCCTGATATTCACCTAGAGTGATCTGCCACCGGTATTGACCGAAGGGCATGTCAGAAGTTGGGTTCCATAGTGACAGTTTGGGTAGCACTTTGGTCTATCTCCATTGCCCAGCAGCCGCACTCCCTTCAGTCTCGCTTGTCTCTTCAGAAGTAGCATTTTCCGGTTTAGACGTCGGTGCTCCTGGTACTCCCAGCTGTGCTGGAACTGGTTGAGGGAAGATGGGCTGCAGCAGAGGTGGAAGAGGGTTTGTAGACCATGAGCCTGGAGCAACTGGTGGCCTTGGTAGAGGGGAAGGAGGATGTGGGGTGTACTGGGATCCTTCGGCTCCAGGTAGATCTGGCCGTAGAGAGGGAGGCAGCAGTGTGAACTGGTCTTTGTCAGACAGCGGAGACATTGGGGGGTTTGGATTCAATGAAGGTGGTGATGGTGGTGGTGGTGGTGGTGATGGTAGTGGTGGTGGTGGTGGTAGTGGAGGCGGTGGAGGTGGTCAGGATAGAACCCATTCGTATGGAACCCAGGTTTGTCGGTACTCATTCCACATGTGCCGTCTGTCAGGACTGATCATTGATGGTACAGTATACGGTGAATAGTTGATCAGTGATGGGGATTCATATTGCGGTTCCTCACTCAATGGCCGGGGTGGTTGATAAACGGGATTGGAACGTCAGGCAAATCCGTCTCACATCTGAGACCTATCACTGCTGAGCTGGTAGTTTGGATTGGGTCGTTGTGGAGGTACCCCACCATAATATTGATACGGGTATCCTGAATTGGTCGCAGAGTGGTTGTTGGAGGGGTAGTTCTGCGACATAATGTATAGAAGTAGTTACGAACAGGAGGTTAGAAGGTCAGGAACGTTTTGCTAAAAGCTCTATGGTACCTGCTGTAGTCACTGAGAATAAGGTTGTGTGATGGACTGCATTCGTGGGAGGCAAGGTGCGTTTATATACACTCACAATACTCTCGCCAACACTAAATGTGTGCCAATCTTGCCTGCACTTCTGTTACCATACCACCTTGTTAGACAAACATCTGATACATATTTTCGTCACCCATTGTCTGCTAGATGTGTTCAAGTTGATCGCTTGTCAAAAGGTGGCGTATCACCCTTGCCACTTGGTTGCCGTTTCTAAAAGTCCACCCAACTTATGCTACGATTCTGAAGATACAACAAACAAAACATATGAATACCCGCAATCGACTTGCTTGTTGAAGTTTGATACTCAAAATCAACCTACTACCTTTCAAGAGAGGTACTTGCTTATGCATGTATCCATCTCTCGTATAACAAAACAGGTGACCTGCATGAAATTCCTGTCGGTGGTTGCAGATTCTAGGAATATGCTGAACATTTACCACACATCTGAATATACAATACTATCTAGAGATAGGAAACTCCGATTATCCAATACCTATCAGACTCAGGTACCTTGCTATTGGAAGGGAGCTGCACGACTGGATACGATCCGAACCCTGCTGCCACCTACAGGTGCATCTGAACCTCTGCCTGGAAGTTTTGGTGGAGTACTTGTTACAAACATTTTAGGCTTAGCAGAGGTTAGAGATGGGAACACAATCATTTTATGGGGTACAAACAATTTGTCGGGTGAAGTGACGTAGTTGTTTGTCTGTTTCAAGACCAGTCCAATCAAGCCCACATGTCATATGGAATGGAGTCTCATTTGGCTGCAGGGGTGTGCAACCTGAACCTTCAATAGCTTTCTTCACCCCTGAATTGGTGCTCCTCACCATTCACCATACACTTATCACACCCCAACTACTGTTCACCATACACTTATCGCACTCCATCTACCATTCTACATATACTCTTCGTACCCTATTTACCGGAGATACTATAACAATGTTTACCAGTATGAGTCATCAGGCAAACCAGTTCTTACGATTGCGATGCACACTATGTTGAAAGCAGATCCACAACTCTACTAGTTTGCTCAATATTATCGAAATGATCACGCAGAAGCACTTGACGACATGGGAGAGATAATGGAACGACTTCGAACTGAAGCAACTTGGAGATCTAGGAAGTAGCCAGATGAGCAAAGCAAGAAGTAAACGAATGCAGGACAACTAGACAGTGCCCAATGGTTCATACCAGCCGTGCACACCTCCGAGAGTGCTCCCATATCCGAGCTACCAGAGAAACATGACATCACATTTGTAACCGCGAGGAAAGTCACCCATGCAGAAGTATATGGAGAGGCTGCAGGTGGACAAATGGTGGGAGAGGCTACAAGCCTCTATGACAAACACTGGAAACCGTATTGGAACCCATAACATCCAATTGCAAATGTGTTCGATTATCAACAAGCCCAGGCTCTGGGTACACAAAGCAAAGCTTGGGTTAATGACTATCTGCGGTGTGGCCTGGACGATTTCCGTACAACTTTGTTCCAGATAGCAGCTGAGCTCTGGGAGCTGCTGAGGTGCTTCAACTTCGGACTGGAAGCAGAGAGTTGGCTTCAGACGTCTGGGAAATATGGTAACGTATACTGCAGGAATATTTTCAAGTGCATCCAGTTTCTTTTGGGATATTTACCATTTGCGGAGCACGTGGATTTCGCTCCGGTGCAGCTGTACGATTTGGCTGATCATCAAATGTATAGTGAGATGAACTCAGGAGAGTGGTGATGGGAAAATCAGGAGCAATTACCTGACAGTGTGACAGATGTGCCAGTAATCTTCGCCTTGGACAAAATCCATCTCACAAATAACTCTGGCAACAAGAACAACTGGCCGCTCTATATGAGTATCGGGAACATTCAGAAAGATGTTCGATGTGCAACATCAAGGTGCCCCTGCATTCTGATGGGATTCATTCCAGTTCTGCCGAAAGGTGCAACTGATATAGACTCTTCATTTACCATGCAATCCATACCATCCTGAAACTACTTAGAGAAGTCGATATCAGTGGAACTGGTTACGAGTGGAATTGTGTTGACAGTTTCAAAAGTACCTGCTACCCATTGCTAGCAGCATCAATTTGGAGACTACCTGGAGATCGCAATGATGACGAAGATAGTCGGAAGAGCATGCCCGGTGTGTACAGTACTGAAGGGACCTGGGATGGACTATGGCAAAGGATTTCGCAACTGGGAGTCTCGATGTACGTCAAGCTATCACGAACACCTCTAGCAGAATCAACCTGATGAATTCAAAGAGGTGCATCTGCAATCAACTTTGAATCTCTTCTGTGATTATGCTCTGTACAATGTCTATCGCCTTTGGCAACCGGATTCCCTTCACCAACTCTATATGGGGAACGTGAAAGATCTCTTCAACTGGCTTTTGAAGTACCTTACTGATCGAGGCTTGAACGTTGAATTCGATGCTCGGTTCACCTCAGTTACATACTATCCGAACCTGTTGCATTTTTCTAAACCCTTTGATACTCTCAAGAATGGATCCTGGAATGGCAAGGAAATCCGAGAAATACTCAGGAGTCTATCTGCAGTATGTGCTCCCCTGCTTTCCAGCGACGGTGCAGGGAAAACAATCTCAGAATGTGTATCTGATACGGTGATTATGAAGACAATTCGGCCACTGATTAAATTGTCTTTACTAGCCAGCCAGCGAACGCACTCAGATATCTCGTTGAAATACCTTGACGAAGCTCTCGAACGCTTTAACAAGTGCAAACAAATTTTCACTCCTCCACGTGCTACTGAGGCTCGGATAAGGCATTTAGAAAGCGACTTTCAAGTGCAGGCAGCAAAACTTAAAGAGATGGCAATGGAGAAGATAGAGACAGAGCTTTATAGGGAAATTTAAGGTATCACAACTGGGCAGCGGAGAACTTTTGAGGCGTGCCTGAAAGAAGAGCAGCTGGGCGCCACAATCTGGAATGCACAGGAGTGGGTGACAACAATGGTACGACTCAAAGTAGAGCTCTACGGAGTGTTCACAGACCGGCTTGCCCAGTTTGGCCAGTTGTTTAAAGAAGCTCAGGACTGCCTGGAACTTAAGCTGTACCCCGAAGCTAGCTGTGGACTAACAACTAAATGTACTCGAGAACTTGAACGAGAACATCATGCCATCATGACTGCCATGTTCGGTGCATAGAAGATCACTGTCACTACAAAGCGGGAGTTTGAGCAGTACCTATTGAAAGGTGAGAAAGCAGCAACACATTGGTCAGAGGAGCGCCAACAAGAAATTATTCGGCGTCTGGAGATAGAGGTTTATGGGGGACACCAGACAGCTCAAGCTGCTTTTCGTCATGCCATGATGGAGAAGTGCCTGAAGTATGATCAGGAATGGGACTCAAAGAAAGGTCCGAATTTATGGAAGCAGCTAACGCTACAATTCTATCATTTCGGAAAACCAAACATATACCTCCTCTGTCATTATCGCAAGTTCATCACCAGGATAGGTACTCCTGATAATCTTTCAATCGAGATCTTAGAACTCTTGTACATTTCGAATGTCAAGGAAACATACCGTGCCAGCAATGGGGTCAACTTCATGCTACAGCTTCTTCAACACAATAATTACTATACTGCGATGAACTACATGGAACAGACTTTTTGGTACCTTGCATTGTACAGATAGTACGTCAGAGAGAGTGCAGCAGTTTTTAACATGATGACGGGTTGAGAAAAACGGCAACTGACCAGGTGTACGCAGCAGAAAAGGATCCTTGCCGGCGAATCTGAACCTTTGATTCAACTCAGTACACAACCTCTGCTGCAGTTTAAACTTTCAACTATTTGTGCATATTCACGGTCTTTCAAGCGGATATCACTAGCTGCAGTGGCTGAAACCTTTAATATCCTGACATTGCCATCAGTTGTCGGACAGTATCTGCATGACATCTGGGGCCATAATGCGGTCAGTGTGATCTGAGGCTATGGAAATGAGTTCAAGGAAGACGTAACCTTACAACCACACAATAAAGTCATTTTCTACACGACAGAATTTCATAACCCTCAACAGATGAACTGGATACTACACACATGCAGCATTGAGGGTACGCCAGATGGTGAGACATACAGGGGACCACCGCAGGTGATATGGATGTGCATAGGTGAAAATACGGATGATGGACTCCGTGAGTGCTGTCCTACATTTGTCGTTCTATATTTCACCTTTTCACCTCCAATCAGGACCTCCCTATTAAGTGGGATGATTGCGAGGACTGGTGGCTGGCTGTTGCAGTAGCACCCTCATTTCCTTTCATCCCTTCAAGTCTGTGTTGATAGACCATCACCACTGGAGTTGGCTGTTGTTGTCGGTATACATTACAAGTATCGTTTAGGGTACCCACAAGAAGTGGATGGGTTCGTCAGAGTGGTAAAGGAATCAACACCACATGTTATTGCCGTGCAGAAAATTGAAGGGCCATCCCACTTGGTTCCAGAGTTCTGGGCAGTGACAGAGAATAGTTCGATATGGATTGTAAATAATCAAGTAGATTTGGATACATACTGGGATGTATGTTAAGACAAAAGACATATGGACGAAACGTTTGGCGCCACGTCAGCCATTTATCCAAACAAATGAGAGGAGTCTTATGCAGGGGTATGCTCGAAATCCAGCTGGTATATATAGACAATATATTAGTATAATGAGATCTAGAGATGTCTATTTATACAAATCTCCTGTGACGATACATGAAGTTGCAGTGATGCATTGACAGCATGATCTATGAATAGAGTCACATATGATGTCAATTGGCAGTGAGGGCTGCGGAGCATCATGGAGGCACACAGAGCAGAGTATGCGAAGGAGCAAGTTTGTGGACCTCTCAGGAAGTGGTAGGAATGCTGTGAGAAGCTCCTGTGCGATTATGGAAAGTTTACAGGTATACTGGGAGCTGCCTGGAACGTGTCGGAGCATAGTAAAATGATTCAGGAGGGTTTGGAAGCCTCTCGAGCCCCAAGGAGGATCCTGGAAGGTGGGGGCCAGACCAGGGTGGAAATTGCATTTTCCTGATGTCTCACCCTTTTCCACCAATGATCCCTCCCACCATATCCACTATCCACACTCCACAATGCAGGGTTTCATATGATGTCATCGTAGTAGAATTCACCAACCTACCAATCCTAGACCATCCTCATATTCGGCTACCAGACCAACCACCACAGTGTAGAACGAACAAAGGATATGTTGAGCGAGTGGTTAGAATGTATCCCGCCTTACTCAGGAGCGGTACGTCTCTCACACCGGGGGGTAGGCACTGGGATTCGAACCAAGGGTATGTGGTTAGCAGTATCCCACCTAAACTTTCAGGAGTGATATCAACTGCACTATAGGGCTCACTCCTGTTGAACATGTAATCAATACTGCTTTACATATGGAAACGGTAATATGATATATTGAATAATTCAATATATGTTGATTGGAATTGAATGCTTATGAAGGATATTGTATTCATCAGCAAATAAATAGTTAAGTACTGTCATAAATGTGTGGACAACACACTTTATCAGGATTGATATATTAAGATTTTCTGCCCTTGAATAATTTGTAGATATGATTTCGATGTGATGTTTTATCCTTATAAAAATGGTATTAACAAAACATCTTTAAATCTGATTAGCCTTTGATGCGAATTGTAATACACATCAATCTATTCTACAATATATCTTACCTTACCTGAAGTAGTATTAATCTAGTTCCTAACAACAGCTTTATAGAAAGTAAGAATAGGAAGATAATAGTTGTGAGGAAGATTTGATGAATAAAAGTTGTATATATACACAAATAGCAATTTCAATAATTTGTCTTGTCTATCATGAATATATTTCCCCTGAAATAAGATTTATATTTAATTGATACTTGGTTTCTTGGTTGCTGTATGTAGGAGTTGTATTAAACTATATACAGTTCTGGATAACAGTATAAGGCTTAACGTTTAAGATCATCAAGGTAACTACTACACCTTGTTAAGCAAATACTGAACTTCAAACAGCGGATCTGCTTGACTCTAAAGACAAGTGTGTCTGTATATGTGCCGCAATGTCAATGGCTGTAAATCTGGTTGCAAAATAGTTACAGTGATCACGTAAAGAGATACGTGTGTAACATTATCAATATGGTGCTATTGCACTCACTCAAGGACTATTTAAGGTTGACACTCACCCAGCTATTTGCTCTACCAATCAGATTGCTCACATGCAGCCAAGACTTGAATTCAAGCAAAATGATTGGCCAATACCATTACTTCATTCCTCTTATTATCTACAGACCTCTTGGGCTGCTGCAGATATATATATTAAAGCATGATAAGAACCAGTACATACAGTCCTGTGAGGTTTAATATGTTCTGTGGAGGATTTGTGCCATCAAGATGGCCTTATCACAGATTCGGTATATGGATAAACTGTACTTCCGATGGTAGATTGTTAAACACCCATGGGAAAACCATATGTACTGGGCCGAATCCTATAAGTTGAGAAGAAGACACAATGAAAAGAATCTATACATTTTCAACCTTATCTAATCGTCCAAATCTACTAGAGTTGTAGATTTTGCAAGTTCTATTTATAGGATCATTTCGTAGGATATGACTGCAGATATTATTAGTACGATGGCTTCGAAGAGTATTCCAGATGGAACTGAAAACAAGCACTTCGATATTCTCAAGGTTTTCTGCATACTGTCAGCTCATTCGGATGACGTTGTAACTTTCCTATTAGACATGATAATGGAGCATACGCTAGTATCATTTAGAATCTAGAATCTGATTGACTTTCCTCTTATCTGTATGAGCTACAATGGTCAGCTGCTATTCTGATATTAGCAAACCAATAGCAGGGAATGAATACTTATCAAAAAAGATGATGTGAAATACATTGTATATTTGTATTATCTTTGACAGATTCTAATTTGTAAACATTTTTATTGAAGACTTTACTCCCCGGGTATAGCCTGATACCCTTCCAATCGAACTTCTTAAATGCTCTTGACATACAGATATTACATGTCGATAACTCGATCTTAGATCACAGCTTGAAGATCACTTCATTGCCACTGATATATTTCCCTGCTGATCTTGAGGAAGTTCTCTCAGAAGAGTTTGTTCGTTTCATTGAATCAGGCTGCCATACAGTCCTTCAGGATCTCAGACCTGAACTATACCTGGCCTTTCAATACCTTGAAATGAATCATTATATGGTAGTTGTAGTTGGTCCAGACAGTGGTAACCTTTATCAAAGAGGTAACAGAGTTGTTGAATCCAAATTTGGCAAATGGTTTGAGATTTACTCAATTATCCCAAATATCATTGCAAGAAGCTCAGAGATGCTCTTCTATCATCTGATTCTGTCTCTCTGTGTGGCCATCTATCTGCCGATGAAATGTGATTAATATTTGGTGACCTAAGTACATGAGGCTGCAGGAACATGTGCAGAATCATCTTGTAGATTGAGTGTCCTGATTGGTGATAATATTGTCAGATACAACATGTTTGCAGATAATATAATCAAAGAGCAGTACTGCCAGCTCCGATGAGTCGATATCCGTTCTGCAGCGATGGTAGATTGTCATAATTGGCAACCAATCAATGATGACCAGGATTTCCATTTATCTGGATCCGATTGACTGAGGTAGATTGGTGATGAAGTTAATTGCAATGTCCTCCCAGGGTCATTACAGTGGTGGCAGTGGAATGTAAACTCCATCATGGGCATACCACAAGGTTATGATTAAGTGACATACTTTGCAGCTGCAGATATACCTTACAGTTTCTCATCTGAAATGTCTTCCACAGATACTTCTAGCAGCCAGATACTATCTCTAATCTATAGGGTAACTACCTGGTCGATGTCATCACTAGCGAGAAGGCTATCAAATGTGGTTGCTAAATAGATACTATTATCTGGTGGCTTTTCAATACATCCCTGTAGAGTTCCATTGATATCCATTTATAGAGTTCTATTGCAATTCCCATCCAAACTGCTCTGAGGATATTCTGCGATGAGTAAGGCTGACAATCAGCCAGTGCTCTGATCAATCTTTGTATTTCAAACCCTTAACCATGACATTTCCACAACCTAGTTATATATCTGCATGGTCACAATTAAAGATAAGGTGGATCAGCTGGTGTCAAATGTTTGAAATCTTGAATTGAGAGTATTGATATCTGGCTCTCATTTTCAGTCATCAATAGGCAGCCAACCAAGCCCGACATCACTGTGTGGGCCAGATCCTCTGATTCTCCAAGTAGTTTCCATGCCTGGACATCATTAAGCCGCTTATAGTACAATAATTGATAAGGGCAAGTGTGCATTGTATTCTGCTATGTACATTCCACATCAGTACTTCTTGTGTAATATGTACCCAATCCAACCACTCTATACTCACTTCATAAGATCATCCTTGAATTCTCAAGAATAACCCTCACGTTATGTATCATTCCATATGGTTGCACTTTGTCCACTGTTTGCCATGAGAATCTGTAGTCTCTGCTGTTCCAAATCTCAGCTCTATCTCATCCACTCTGTCTTAACAATCCAGAAACATGGAGAGGTAGACTAGTTGTTTGACTGCTGGATGTCAAATGACCACTATCTCAGGGGATAGTGACCGATCTTGCTGGGTTTCAGGATTGTCATGCAATTGGAACTGGTATACTATAGGCATTGATCTGAACAATGGTAGTACCAGCTACACGTGACTTGTAAGTGTACATGGCCTCATAAGTGCACTTGGCTCTCAGATGCACTTGGCCCTGTGAATGCACTTGGATCACAGGTATACTTGGTCCACAAATGTTATTGGCAGCCAAGGCAAGGTAGGTGCCCTAAATATATAGTCACATTGTACAGTACATATGTATGGCAGCAATTATCTTATTATACAATTGATACTATCATTATTACATATTCTCATTAGCAATGGTATCTACACATATGCCTGAGTACAAGGATGTACCCACTTACACCAAAATTGCTTTTCAGTTATCAGATACGTTTCGCTCATGGAGAGTAGTGATTTCCTTTCTTTTAAACATGTGATGACATGTATATAAAAATAGTTATTTTGTCAATTTCATACAATTGTAGCCCAATGTCAGCAAAGCGACTATCTAGATCTCATTTGTGTATCGCTGAAAATTGTGTGAGTGAGAAAACCATACAGGTAGTAACCTCGACATCTGACAATCAAAGATGTCGATCAACAAGGCCAGGTTTCACTCCGACAGTTAAATCTGAGGCTGAGATCAACAACAATATGGAAGATGAAGACAAAGTCCACAATGAAGCTGACAGTGAGGTAGATGATTGCAATAACCAGAGCTTCGGATCTATGATCACCAACGAGGATCTGAGAAAATTGACGGTACAGAAGAGAATACGTAACATGATGTTCAACATGCATCCAATTTGTTTCACAGTGGAGGGAATATTATTGGCCTTAAAATGTGCAAAATTGCCTACCAAGCGAGTCAAATGCGAAACAATAATACAGGTGAAATACGTAACATTCGACATGGTTGATCTCGTATAATACTCTGGTGAAGTGAACTAGTTAGACAGGTTTATCAACCTGTTACATTCCGATTTCGACTTACTCAAGTACTTATTTCCATGATGCGGATCCAATCAAGTAATATATACAGTAACGGTCCTCGACTGCTGGAATAACTATTCAGATCAAATATCGAGACAGACAGTAGTAATGTATCCTTCAGAATAGACCAGCGATCCTTGCACAGATTCTGACCTCTATTGAGAGGATTTCAAGAACATCGCCCTGGAGATAACCTGACAATATGAAAATAACCACCACCACCATGGTAGAGTGATAATAAAGACGATATATGAATACATCTACTTGTCAAATTAACCGCATAGAGTGTAAATCAATCGGGTGAAAGCTAATTGGAGACAAGGCCAGATGGACTACACAAAGCAGTGACAAGATATTCTACGATATGGCTTGAGCAGGTCTCTGATACATACTCAGAAACAAGGTGGGGCTTATGATCCCCAATTGCAGAGGATTGGAGACCTATGATGACCCTTTCGACAAGACCACAGTATCAGTGGCCATACAATACAAAGCAGAAACCTGGTAGCCAGCAACTAAAGCAGCCGAAATCTTGCCACACAGGTGGGAAACAAGGTTTCTGGCAATCTACCTCCAGATCAATAATCGAGAAGTCAATCAACAATTAGTCCAAGAGGTACAGCAAGTCTGGGGGAACTGGCAGTGAATTCACAGTAGCACTATGGGTATCGAAGGAGGTGTTCGAGAGCAGAAGGGCTAACAATCAGTACATATGATGCAGCAGGGAAGGCTATAAGGATTTTCATTGCACAATTTACAGCCCTGCCCAAGTGACCGAATCAAGTTCCAACTATGGTAGTAGCCGCAGTGGTGGATATCAAGTGAAGCACTTAAGGTCATCCTATACTCAACATTAGATAAACTCGTGTACCTCTCCCAGCACCTAGCTTGGCATGTGAGACTGAATGAATATGAGTTTGGGCTAGATAGGTTGGGAATGAGATCGTTGTTCGTGGCAAATAAAAGATATCAAGCTCCATCAAATCACTCTTAGCTCAAAAGATATCCTTCAAAGCTCTATATCCAAGTCATTACCTATCTGGTATAGAGATAATGAATTCATCTTATATCATTCAAGAAGTGCTTGTAAGAAATCTACATGACGAGATGCAGCATGATCAGACTCTAATCGAGTGAGGTGTAACGAACACAATTTTCTCTCTGAGGCTGCTCAGGAGACTCGGACTACAGTATGAATTGGTATTCACACCTATGATAGATATCAATGACCAAGTAATGATATCTATAAGAGAGAGCTCAAAAATGATCATTTCCCTTCAATATCTCATGCACATAGCTACGGTTGATGAATCGGAGGTGCTGGTCATCCCTATGACATTTGATCGATTCTAGTCTTACTATGGTCTAAGACAAAGAACCCTGAGATTTATCTGTAACTGTGCAGTCTCCAAGTAGGGTTGTGAATAATTCGGCAGCCACCATGGAAATGGATCAGATTGTAACAATTGAAGATTGACCAACTACCAAGTCAATTTGAGATGTCCAAGTTCTTCTCGGCTTTCCAAACATCTATCAGCAGTTTATCGATCAATATGACAAGGTAATAGCACCGATATTGAACTTGATCAAGAAGGCTCCAGAAAAGTCAAAATAGAAGTGGCCAAGAGATACAGAGCTCACCTTCCGGAAATTGAAGAAAGCTTATTCTGTGGTCCTGATTTTGCAGCATATCGACTCAGCCAAGCAAATTATCTTGCAGATAGATGTGACCGGCTTTGCAATTGCAGGTATCTTCAACCAGTAGGATGGATTTGAAACCCTTCGCCCTGGCAATTTCTACCCCCAACAAAGATGTTCAACAAAGCAGAAATACGACATGTAAAATCGGAATCTTCTTGCACTCATTGAGACGTTTAAGAAATGGAGACCCTAACTAGAATAAGCCAATCATAAGGTCCTGATACAATGAGATCAGAAGGATCTCGGGTATTTCTTGATCTCGAAAGTACTCTCATGGAAAAAAACCCCATTGAAACAAGACCTTAAGGGAGTAAAACTTTACTATCGAGCACCTGGAACACAAAACAAACCCGCAAATTGTCCAGATTGACGCTCCGAATATGAGATCGGCTATGAGATGTCTGTCAGAAGGTGGTAGGAGACTATGACAGCTGATCCCTATGATGACCTCCTATCAGCGAATCAGATGGTCTAGGCGACTAACCCATAGACAGTCGACATCTTAGATAAGCTAGTAGATCATTCAATGGACTCAACCGAAGCCGAAGCTGATGATGAAAATCAATAGAGTGTAGTTACTGGACTGTTGACCTCTGAGGTCAGAATTTATATCCCTGAATAGAATGCTCTTTCCAGTAAGGTGATAATTCTCTTTGATGACACTCCTCACTCCAGTTACTTTGGAGCTCTTCAAACTGATGAGTTAGTCTCCAGGGATTTCTGTTGGCCTACAAGTAACAGGTACATAAGGAAATACCTCAGTGGTGGTGATGTATGTCATCGAATATAGACCTGATAGTATGCCTGTCATGAAGTCAATATGGGACTACCACCACCATCACCATACTGGAAAAACTTCATCATGAACTATGTCACAGATTGATCAGAATCAACCATACCTGAAGACTTAGAGATCCTAGTCATCATAGACCGGTTGGCCATGATGGTTATATACCTGTCCTGCAGTAAAAATATTGACATACTAGTGCTGGCTAGGTTCTTCTTTGAGTATGCGATCTGCAATTTCAACGTCATCAATGTTTACAGGACCCAGTTCACCAGCCAATTCTGGATTAGGCTGTACAGCCATATAAGAATAGATCACCTGCTGTCTACTGCATTTTATCCGCAGATAGTTAGCCTGACTGAGTGCTAGAATCAGACGATAGATCAGGATCTCAGGCTTTCTGCAACTATAAGTAGTATGACAGGGTGGAACGGTTGCCATTGGCCATATTCACGTGCAATAACTCCATATATACTTTGACAAGTATGACTCCCTTTTAGGCCAATTACTACTAGGATTCACAACTGCAGTATAAGTCCCTGAAGGTATTATCAAACGTAAAATCAGAGATTCAAACAAATACCTTCTTAGTCAGGCTGGAGGAGAGTACTGTATTCTCCTGGAAAACCTACTGGAAGCCTAATCGTACCAGACAAAATATGCCGATTGCAGTGATATCAAGTTCAAGGTTGGAGATATGGTCTGACTTTCAACTCGAAATATCAAGATGACCAGAGCATCCTAGAAGCTAAATTCCAAGTATGTTGGGCCAGATACAGTGAGTAAAATCATCAATAGCAATGTGTACTAATTAGACTTGTCAAAGACGATATGTATATACAACGTCTTTGACATCTCTCTGCTTGAAAGGTATTCGCCACCTGGCATCAGCTACGTGCTATCAGGCCAGAACCGATAATTCTCGATTATATGGATAAAAGAGAGGTCTATTCAATTCTTGCTTCCAAGACATAATCCTAAAAGCTCTACTATCACTTTCAGTGGGCCGATTACAAGTGTATATGCCCATGCTGCAAGCTGGCAAAGTATCTCAACAAACTCAAGAGCAAGTCGATGACATTCATTGGGAGCATTTAACGACGCCATGGCCATATTCGACGTCATCGCAATCAAACACTTGGAGGTGAACCTGGACGAATCAGGGGTAATTGGACATTTTCTTCTTTGCATCTACTTCTTGAATTCTTTTCATTTCTTCTGGATCTCGGCTCAGTATGCATAGTCTCGACATGGATTTTATCATCGCCACTGGAAGTGGAGTTTCTCCATGTGGGAAATGCACCGTGAGGCTACTTTGTTGGTATTGATCGGTTGTTGGACTAATACAGATGTACAAATACGTACGTACCTAATCTTATGCTTCTTTTTGTATATACATGCTGCAGCCCAGATGATGTGCAGATAAGAGGAAGATGCATCAGGAAAAGTATCATATCTTACCCAGATCGTACATATACCTCAGACGTATCAGACGATTCAATCGAAACCTCATGAGCCCCATCATCGAGTGACACTACATGTACGCATACACAATCCCTGGTATTAGGTCTGTACCTTCTGATGCAGTATTCTTTACAGACGCTGCTATTCAGTGCACATAATTCTTACTGATTCAGCCATGCAGTGTCCACACCTTCTGATTCACAATACTACTCATGTGATGCATGAGTGCAAAATACCTCTTCACATAAAGTAATGTTCACAGCATGCAACGTTTAAATGATGTCCTAAATTGCGTTCACGTCTTGGGTGATGGATACAGTACAGTGATATTACTATGGACGATGTTTGATATTGAGCTCTAATATGTACAGTTTCCTGTTCTATACGCCAATAAACTACACCTGTAATATGCTGGATCTGGTAAGAAACTAATCAGGCTCTGTACACAACAGAAATAGATGGAGTCGGCTTCTATCTTTTCCAGAGACTTGCCTCTTATGCAGGCGAACATCAAGAGTATATCGTTCAGTATGATGTCACATTTTGGGAGTAGCAAATTATTGATTGCCTTGTAACCCAAGAGTAAGTACATCTTCAGTGTCTTAGCTTTGAGAGCCTCTAATCCCAGTATTGCCTTGAATCAGATATATTTACCATCTATCAGTACAAGTCTGAATCTCTTTTCATCAGTGAGGTTCAACTCCAGCTCTGAATCTCAATTCGGTTATACTATACTTTCATTCTCTCTAGACTGTTATAATACTTGTTAAACTATTCTAACTTCATTAAAGCTGTTTTCAAAGATATCCTGTTCAGACAGCTAGTACAGCTCTCCAATTTTCCCCTCTCACTTAGCCTCATAGATACTCAATTTGAAGCTAAACTTCACAGCTTAATCTGGATGCGAAACCTCAAAGTTCAAATCTGAATCTCAGCTCCATATTCTTCAGCAATGATGTAGATATGCTTTCTCTTTTTTCTGATCTTTTCTAGACTTATATCATCTGCACTATACTACTCCTACTGTACTATAGCTTCTTCCAACAATATTCCACTCAGATAGATAATACAGTACTTCTCTTTTACATTCTGGTGAGTTTCATAGAGATTCAACTTGATGATCATCTTAAGTTGAGCAGATCTAGTGACAGTATTATTATTGACATCATATCATCTTACTATACTACGAGTATAATACCCAAAGGTCTGGTAACAGGATCTCACTTATGATGATCTTGGAGCTCGATGATCTGATATCTAGAATAAACTACAAGGTAAAGATTGGTAAAGATCCCATCTAAAATCTGTTTTGTGATTGGTTTTGGAGTCAAAATCCAAAACCAGTCCAACCAATAAACTGTGACAGATTTAGTGTCACAAATGCAAATTCATTTGTGCATCAATACTCAATAGTTCCATCAAGATTGGACAATGCAACCTGATAGATCTCATCAAGTAGTATATTCCAAGTTAAACAATTATTCTAATGGGACATATATTCATAGAGTTGATATGAGAAGGTGGAGTGGTACAGGGTAAGAAAAATCTATTGGGCAAAAGTCCATACCATCATCTCATATCAACTCTATGAATATTTGTGTGATTAAGATCATTGTTAGATGTACAATGGACTGCGTGATAAGGTCTATCTGGTATCATTGTTCGATTATAATTTAGTGAATCCATTCTTCCTTGTATTGAGATAGATTTCATGTTACAATCTTGAACATCACTCGTGGAGCAAGAACAAGTTGTTAGACTAAAGATGAGACATTCCGATCTGATAGTACTCATCAATTAGTCTATTTCACATATAACAATCATCCTAATTAGATAGATGTTGATGAAGTTATCTTGAGATGATTTTCTAGAATCCCTCCCTCTGTCTGGAAAATGGTATTCCATTATTTGTAATCTACCATATGCCATATGGCTTACTGTATTCATCTGAAACTGTAATAATATCAAATAACACCAAATAATAACAAATAACGTATTCGACACAGATGTCAGTAACCCCATGAAGTCGGTCACCATGCATATATCTGTGCGCTGCCCCACGGCGGGGAAAGAAAACTTCAATACTCAATAACCTTTGATCCAATTGCTCTCAAAATCAAACCCAATGACCATGACATGATAAGGAAATAAATAAAAGCATCCATGATGATGATGATAGCTTTCCTTGACTGCATCCTTGTACTATGCCCTGTCATCATTATCCTCTAACTCATCACTATCATACCTGCTATATTCCACCTTCCCTCCACTCCGTGCTCTCAAATTCCTCCCACCCTGTCCTGCAGCAGTTGCTGAGGCTACCTCAGTCTCACTCTCACCACCAGCAGCAAATTCAACAGCTTCGCTTTCATCTGGGAGGATAATAGAAATATGCTTCTTCTATACTTTGGTCAGGAATACAGGTATAAATCTTCTATGGTAGCAGGGACTCACCTTGGCTACTGCTGCTGTTACCTGCTGTCTCGCTACTTTTGCTTTTGCTTTTGCTCTAGTAGCCTTCGCTTGTACTTTGGCAGCTGCTGCGGCTTTCTTCTCTCTGTGTTCTTGTTCTAGCTTTGCCAAATATTTCCAATCTCCAACCTGGGCCCTGTGTGAGCTTCTTGCGACCTCCAGTGGTCTTAGCCTTCTTCCCTGCATACTTTCACCGTACATCCTCATTTTCAATGTCCGCTATACCAGTGCGCACAAGAGCTACTGCTGCTTGGTTGGACAACTTGATTACCAGAATTTCGGTTGCTGAGGGAGTAAGCTGGCCATTTCTGATAAGTTGGATGGCAGCTGCTATTGTGTGTCTCAACTCTCAGCGATTCTGCGGGGTTTTGCAGGTGAATACCTTGCAGGTAGATGGGGTTCCTGGGGATTGTACTACTTGTAGTCTCTCATGCTGGACCTTCGCTTTTGTTTTATTTATTTTTGCGGAGAAGCGGTTGCAGAACGGCATCAGGGTTGTATGGATGAATTCCTGCTGCACGCCATGCTGCTTTGATATTCTGTTGTGTATAGACCCGCTGTTTTGCCACCGAGTAGAAGTGCAGGAAGAGAGGTTGGGTGATACCTGTACAGATATTTCTGGTGTGGTAGTATACAGCATCACCATACGCCTTTTGAAGGGGTGCGAAAAGCCCAACATCAAGTGGCTGCAGAAGATATATCGAGTGTCCTGGGTACGACATAAGAACAATTCTATTATGCACTGTATAGCGAACAAACTCAAGACTGTAGTGAGTACGGTGGCCATCGAGAAGTAAGAATCGGTAGACGCCATTAATAGTATCCTCATTCTGAGTCCAGGGGTCGAAATAGTTACGCAACCATATATGTGCGACCTTATCAGTCATGAATCCCCGGGGTGTATAGGCGAACACAGTCTTTTGATCAATGTCTTTGTCATCTGTATCAAACCAGCCACGATAAAGGACTGCCTTGCAATAAAGAACGAGTGGTAGAAGTATAGTATTATTAGCGCAGCAGACTTTGGCTACGGTAACCCATTCCCGACTACCATCCTGTACCTCAGTAGGTTGACGACGACTCCGCCTGACAATTACCTTAGCTCGGATAGACATGCCTAAAAGAAAACCCTTTTAATCCATATTGTACATATTGTGGGGTTTGAACTTGTATTTTCGTAGCGATTTATCCAACTTGCGAAAGTAATCTCATAGTACAGTAGGATTGCTCGCCAGTTCTCTTTCCCAGTCGATATTCGTAGCAAACTTTGTTGAAAGATCGGGATGCCTGTTGAAAAACCCCCGCACCCACCTTTTATCCAGTATTGCAAGATCAGGATCTCCTTCCTCCTCTGTACGCTTCTGAGCTAGAGTAGCTGCCATAGCTCTGAAGAGATCTAGACGGGGAGGGAATCCATAGCTGTCCAGTTGATCTATCCATCGAACTAATGCTCACTCAATGCTAGGTGGGAGTGCTTGCTGCCATTCGTGTGCTTTGCGTCTATTGCAGTGTCCATTTGCTCGGTCTGAAAGGATTGAAGCAGGGACCTTATACTTCAGTGCAAGATCTCGGAAGTTTGTACCCTCTTGCTTTCATTCTGCAGAGCTTGCTGGATCTTGACCTCACGGTCACTTTCAATCACCGGTCGGACCTTCACTCGAGTCATGGTTGTCGTGGTTCTGATTGGAAACAGCAGCGGATGATTTTTATGTGGGGTACAGGGCGGGGTCTTTGCGCACGGACGCCACATAAATTCTTGTCCGACTTCGTGGGGTTACCGACATCCCTGTCGAATACGTTACTACCAAACATCTCAAATCCGCATCGTATAATCTCTGATAATATACTGATATAATACCAGTAGTCTATCTGTAATTCACCAGTCACATATCTGTAATATTCAGCAATTCATAGTATATACTATATTTTCTTATCTTTGCTATTTGCAACTCTGATATTTTTGCTCTCACAAACATCATGTTTGCTGTAGCAACTCTGATATTCTTACTCATATAACTGACATCATTGCTATTACAACTCTGATATGCTTTGCTCTTGCAACTCTGATCTGCTTGCTCTCACAACGCTGACATACACACTCGCAACTCTGACATTCTCGCTCTCGCAACTTATATCCTTACTCTCACAACTGTGATATGCTTTGCTTCCACAACTCTGACATGCTAGCTCTTGTAACTGATATACTTGCTGTCGCTACTCTGAAATGCTTCCATTTGCACCTCTGACATGCATACAATCGTATCTCTGACATACTTCACTTTTGCAACTCTGTCATGCTAGCACTTTCACCACTGTGACATGCTTGCTCTCAGAGTTCTGATATACTCACACTCTCGTCAACTCTGACATGCTCACTCTCACAGTTCTAATCTTTCATGCTCATACTCTTTGGACTCTAATATTCTCACTTCCACAGCTCACCTTCGCTTGATCTGGACTTGCTTTCAATACTGAATATCGGCTCGCTGAAAGCTACCTGATAGTGGTTTATCTGGTCTCGCTGGGAGCTGGCTATTAGCAGTAGATCTGTACTCGCAGGAGCTGTACACGCTGGGCTGGTAGCAGTGGATCTGGACTCGCTAGATCTGGGTCCACTGGGAGTTAAAGGTTAGCAATGGATTTCTGCTCACTGGTCTGGGCTCGCTAGGAGCTGGCTGTTAGCAGTAGATCAGTACTCGCTGGATGTAGGCTCGCTGGGCTGATAGCGGTAGATCTAGGATTGCTGGATCTGTACTCGCTGGGCTGGTAGTAGTGAATTTGGACTCGCTGGATCTGGGTCCTCTGGGAGTTGAAGGTTAGCAATGGATTTCTGCTCGCTGGTCTGGGCTTGCTGGGAGCTGGCTGATAGCAGTAGATCTCTACTCGCTGCATCAGGGCTCCCTGGGCTGTTAGAAGTAGATCTGTACTTGCTGGATTTGTACTTGCTGGGCTGGTAGATGTCGATCTGGACTCATTGGATCTGGATCCACTGGGGGCTCGAGCTTAACGGTGAATCTTTGCTCACTGGACTGGACTCGATAGAGGCTGGCTGATAGCTGTATATCTGGCTTTGCCGGAAGCTGAATGGTCGTGGTAGATCTGGAATCGCTGAAAGCATGCTGGTAGTGATTGAGCGAAGTGAACTTGGAACAGATGGTGATTAAACAAAGCCGGCTGGTGGTAATTGAGCGAAGCTGCCTGATGGGAATCAAACAAAGCTGGTTGGTGGTAATCGAGTGAAGCTGGCTGGTAGAGATCCAGTGAAGATGGGTATTAATGATTGTGTGAAGCTGGATAGGAGCTGGCAGCTGTTAATCAAGGAAGGTGGCTGGTGGTGGTCTAGTGAAGCGCAAAGAATGAAGGATATAGAGTTTACTTACAGCTTAATAACAAAACTTGACATGCTGTTCATGATGAAAATTGTTATAGTAGTAATGATCATGATGATAGTGTTGCTGAAAAAAGGGAGTAACTATGAGTAGATTGAATTCAGAATGCAATATGAGAAATGTCTTTCATTTTGTAAATGATTATCACACACAGTAACACATAGTAACTCTTCCATATCACTTCTACAACACTATTAGAATATTCCCATAATAGTCCATATTCAGCGTAGACAATCACAATATGCAGTAGGCAATCAAACTACAAGAATATTGGCTATAGTAAACTATAGTTACAGTTGCGCAGGAGATTTTCCCAACGTCTCCCCCCCTGTAATACCCAATAGGCTCTCAGGCTATACTCCTATCAACTACATCAATGTTTATCTGATAAGGATGATTTTTCAATGTAAAATATATAGCATGATAAGTTTTGTCCATCTGAGTTGTCCTATTTTTATTTGAACAATTTGTTTGGATTTCAATACACAATTACTCTTTCACTTACAAATATTCAAATAACACAAACAAATTAGTACAGCAGGAACTATGCATTCAAATCAGAATTGGATATTTCCAGAATATAGAACGCCTTCTGTATACTATTTCACATTAAGTAATCATCTTTATTGCACAAATATTCTTGGGGTTGAGATGGAATAATGTATAATGGTTAAATTTGATTGTAAAATACAGAATCACCTGCAGAGTCAGAAGGCACTGTTGGTACTACTATAGAACAATACAGACAGATTGAATATATTAAATAGTCTATTCCACATATAGGAATCATTCTTATCAGATACATATTCATGCAGTTGATATGGGAGGCTGGAATAGTACAGTAGGGAAGTAAGATAGTAGAGGGGGGTGCATGCCATTATTCTATATCAACTCGATGAATAATTGTCCAATTGGGATGATTGTTAGGTGTGTATTCATTGAGATGATATACTATATTCATTTGCATTGGCAAATTGTATCTTTGTCAAGCCATCCTTTTCCTACTGGTATATTTGGTCAATGTGATATGAAATATCAAGAAAATTCATTTATATCCTCTGCAGACATTTGGGCATTTGTACATACTGTGCAGTACACAGGATGGATTTCAATTTTGAGGGTCCCACACTCTGTTGTATCTACAGTTAGGTCAACTGATATTGAGTTCAGAATATCATAAGCTACAATAATCGTGGCTATAAGATGTATCCTTAACAGGTTTTAGGCTTGCAAGTCCATTGTTTCAAATATCCTAGTAGACTTCTAGTTTCTTCAAATCTAAGCAATTGATTTGCAGAGTATTGGTATTGTGATGGTTGATTAGGTATTGCCATTGGCTTCCACCATATAACTTCTCTCATCGAATGTATTCGTAAACGTCATCTGAGAGTTAAGGCCATCGTGGCTGGTATCACATTTCTGCGGCAGACAACTATTATAATTGCACAATGTATGTATCTAGATCATAGCTGCTCTTGAGAGCTCTCAAATTCATACGATTTCCATATCTTGGTGCTTTCATATATTCAAGCACATAGTAGATCTGAGCGGTGATAGTCTGATCATAAGGGTCTCACCAATTGGCTATAAGATGACTTGTATATCGGTTATTGGGATTTGACTTTTTGTTATTATTCTACTTCTGATACAGTGGTGGTTGATTGACTTGTGTCAGCTTCGTTTAGCCCTCGATTGCAGTCATATATGAAGATATATTCGTCATACTCGTTGGAGTTGTGGTATCTGACTTGTAGGTATGTCACAAGATCGTTCACACAAAGTAATCAAGTATACTTCTTCTCTGGTGCATCAAGGCATCCATTCTCCGATTTCCATGCCTTTGACTTCTCAATTGATGAAGTTGTTGGTTTGAAAACTCTATACCCTTCCGAGCGGAGCTGTAGGAGTCACACTCTCAACTCTGACCTGATACAGTCAGTCACCACTATTTGTAGCAATGTCAATCAATTATCATCATGTCTTCGTTTGGGGCTTTCAGAGCTAAAGTCTAATTGCAGATCATATTCATTCATTGATATATCATATTCATAAGCATTCGTACAAAATCATAATTACGATATAATTCAGTACGTTCGCTCTCTCAGCACTGAAGCTCCAATATGGTAGCCTTCTCATATATCCATTATGTATTGCAGCCAGTTCACATTTGAATAAATTGATATCTCAACAGCTGATTGGGCTTGCTCTCGGCTGCTAGCAGGTGGTAAAGAACAGCATCATAACCAGTGATTCGTAGCCACTGATATACTTATTGATATATGCATCCATCATAGTCTGAGAGAAATCTCTAGAGACTAAATCAGCAGTTATAAGAGCTCCACAATGATCGGACTCAAGGTTGTCATGAAAGAGACTTATCACTTTACTGCGGAGAGTATCATCTACAGGGACACATATTCTCCACTCTGAGGTCAGAGTTCTATCAACAACATTTCATTGTCCCTCCTCTTTGGCTTCGACTGTGGCTTTGGCTGTGGCCATTGAGTTATCAACCAGCATATTTGAAATGTTGATCGACAATGGGCCAGTAGCAAGGTCCTTCTGAATTACCGGTAGGAGGTCATCCTAGAGTTCTACTGTCATGGTCAACAAGAACTATCCGACAGCCTTCTTGTAGCCCATCTCATAGTCGGACCATGGTTGGAGTTTTTTGTTCAATGCTAAGTGTGACTGCGAGCCAAGTGTAGATACGAGGCCAAGTATATCTACGAGCCCAGGGCACTTATAAGGCCAGGTGTACTTGACATCTGCAGAATGAGGGTACATTGTGGTGGTGATGGTGAGTCATTCTAGTATTTGCGATTCTGAACTCATTTGAAGTAGCTGTTTCTCGGTTTCAGTAACTATTGTACCCCTGTTTAGAGGTCGGTACACTGTCGATGACTAAATGCAGCTGGTGAATACAGTGTCAATTTCTATCGACTCCCATCAATTGTCTCATTGATATGATGGGTTCGATTGCCATTGAGGCTTCCTACTTCTATATCTTCGTTCGATTTCAAATCTTGCATTAATATTCTTAGAGTAAGTATTTCTTGAATAAAGGGGTATAATTAAAAAATAACCTTGTATTACCATATCGGCAAGAAGATATGTTTTCCTTCTCAACAGTGTAAACGATTGCACTGTGCACTCGAGAAATATGCATTCCGCAGCTCTCATGTGGCTCTGTAAGTACTATCTGCTCAGCAGCCATTTCTCATCGCTGCCAATATCGTCTAGCATATCCGATATCAATGGAATGGAGTACCGATTCTTGATTGTACCTGTATCGAGAGCTCGGTTGATAACTTCAGAATTTCAAGCTGCAGTAGGTGATATTCACTACTGGATGAAACCACTAGCCAGGATTGTCTCGATGTAGGCCTTTAGAGTTGTTGACTCAACCTCCGATAGGTTATAGATACATACATATGGCAGCTTGTACCCGTGGTTGATCTCATAGTCAACCGATGGGTGCGGTGGCAGCATCTCTGCCTTGACTAAATGCCTCCATAAATACCTGATACTTGGTAGAGATATGGCCACCATTGTCTGTAGGCACTATTTTATACTCCGAAGCTCAATCTGTACTGGTTACCTTTGTCATTGTAATTTTAAGATGGAAGTAAAGGTTCGAACCCATGAGACCTTGTCATAACGAGTTATCCTCAATGGGAAACCTTCTATTATCCGGTACTCTCTTTGTAACTTGACGAGTCGGTTACAGTTATTGAAGCTCCGCATAGTTGGTAACTCTTCTGCCATAACTACTGCCACTGCTCCTGCTCATGTATCCCGCTCCAGGGGCTTACAACTGGCTGTTCACAATTGATGACTGGCCCACATTCATCTGAATTTGATCTTGCTTAGCCCTGAACTCATCACCGACCTTCATTACCATCCCTACGCGCGAGCGAAGCCCTACGTCAGTCTAGAGTATGGTAATTTGATTTGGTAATGTATTATACGAAAAGTACCAACTAACAATGTAGATGACGGTAATGAGGTGTACGAGGTATGTAACCGATCATTTTTGTTTACAACTTCTATTTGTACGGGGTAAGACAGTCCGCAAGGTATGTTGTTACCGTCATGGGTGTGCCGGGGTAATAAGATCTTAGCTCTTAAACGACACGATTTCGGTCCTACAAAGTGAAGGGAATCCCTCGTTAAAACATAAATTAAGACCCCGAAGAATAGCAAATTATGGTCTAAACAAATACCACTGTAAAATGTGATCAGAGAATGGGTCATAATAATACAAGTCATGAATCCGTCAAATGTCCGTGTCTGCAGCTGAGTTTTTGAGTCCGAAATTCCAACCCATTCGACAACCTTTTCCGATTTTAAGAAGCTATTCTCTCCTTCTCTTTTTAGACGGAAGTGACTTTCTCCTCTTCGCTGACTTATCCGAAGTATCAGTACTGCCCTTCCTCTTCTTTTTAGGAGTGGCTGGCATTGGACCTTCCTCCCCACTGATGTCAGGCGTGTTCCCAATCCTTGTAAACTCGAGATCATCCTCTTCACCCTCTGCTGCAAGCCTGAATTCGCTGTCCACACTCAAGATTTCCACAAACTGGCGGCATTGTTCCATCATATCGCTATTGTCTTCCAACCCTTTTGCAGTTTCCTCAATCTGTTCGAACACAGTTGCCTGATTGACATTGGGGTTCCTGCCAGGTACCTTATTCATTGTAGGGTCATTCGCCTTGATTTTCCCAATTCGGTAATCTCGAATCTTGTTTTCATTTATTCCGAAAGCCTTTCGAAGATAAGTCCTCGCGGCCCAAACCATTGTCAAGATTGCTGCCGCAGTTGAAAGGATCTTTAAGCGTTGAGGTTGAATAGTTTGATCTTGCCTTTCCTGTCCATTTTCTAGCTTGATGAAGAAAATGTCTGTTTCGATGGCATGTGCGACGGCTACTCCAGTACCTGCTACTAGCTTTTCCATAGTCGTCACGATCTGATACACTTCATCCATAGTAGAATACTCCAAGAAGGTTAGGTTTCCAATAACAAATCTAGCATATTCGAGATGACTAGGTTTGTTATCAACATTAAATTTGACAGGATCGAAGTCAACGCTCTTAATGATATTGTCTAGAAGTTTTTTCTTGACCTTCCTAGAGCCATCCTTGACAATGTCGTACAGCGGTCGGAGCTTAGCGGTGAAAGAATTATTGGACATAGTAGTGGCGCCTGCTCCATCGCCAACCACGTTGCGTTGATAAAGGAAGCACGCCCGGACCCCCTCCATATAACCCCGTTCCACAATTGTTTCGTGCTTTGCGTGGAGCGTCTTGTGTTCCTTGTACGCAATCTGATTGATTGTAGAAGTTGAAGAAGTTTCTAAGGCTACCAGCGCAGGGACAAGCTGGTATTCAAAGTCAGCATTTACCTCAACGAGTGAGTAATATCCCTACCTCTTTGGGGTGTACTAAGCCCTGCCTTAAGATACTGGCGATAACCTCGGTAGCGACTAGGGCGTATGAATCCTGGCTTCCCATTGATATTGACACGATTTCCTTCAGATACCTTTGAGCGAGGCTGGTACTGACACCATCGTTCTGATTGGCATAGGCAGCTTGAGTCAAACGTCCTGGTTCCTCCGCTTGTTCTCCCTTTTTAATATTTGTGTCACCGCCGTCATCTCGACTGAGTTCGCAACGAGACTCTTCCAGCAGTAGGAAACCTCTTATTCCACATAGTACCAGCTTCATCAAATCTTTGTCCATCTCTTCGAAAACATGGTCGAACATCTGTAGAACCTGAGACTTCAGAAAATGAACCGCATGAGTCTGGCACACATGCCCTAAACTCTCTATGGCAGCTTTTCTGACTGGCGGTTCTATCTCAGGGGCACAAAATGGCACGATAGTGTCTGTTATAAGGCCAGACACGGAACCCCCTGTCCATTTAGTGAATGAAATCTTAAACATCAAGGCATGGTCTTCAAAATTGCAGAAGTGGCCAAAAAGCCCAAGTATGTAGAGAGTTCGTACAACTCTCTTGATCTCTGCCTGGACTTCAATTGGCCTACCAACAACCTTCTGGACATTTGTCAGGCAAGAGATCGTAACTCGTATCAAACGATCTGGCGCGTGGAGAATTCCACTGATAGTCCACAGACATGATACCACTTCGCGGAGTTCTGGAGATGGCAATCTAGTCAAATTTTTGAGGAGGCTTGACTGCACGTCTTGTAGGAAGTTTTTCTGACGGCTTGTAAGAACAGGCATTGAATATTGGTATATCACAATGACGCTCCTGAATAAATGTAAGTCATCCGCAGTGAGGTTTTCGATGTATGGCTGCAGTAGCATCAGTTGTTCTGGTGTGAATAGCTTTGGGTCCGCTTTTGCGAAAACGGTCAATGTTTGCATAGTGCTCGCCCGGATGCCCTGCAGCCCATCAGTATCCACCTCTTCCAACGACATGGTGCTTTGACCTTATCAGATTCCCCTTGATGATCCAACAAGTCCTCAAACATCGATGCTACCATTGTCTGGCACACTCTAAAGTTCCGTCCTGAATTCTTATTATTATCTTGTTGAAGAAGCTATTCGAAATTAAGGATCCTAGGTTAGTGTCCTTAGTCATACACATTCCTCGAGCAAACTCACAGATTTGATCACATCGTGTAGTGCTGCGAGCATGATATCTTTCTGCACAACTTTAACAATCACAGACACTCGCTCGTTTGCAACAATCTTCATCTGAGGACTGATATCAACTGGAGCCTCGTATCTATCATCGCTATCGCCAATCAGAGAGTAGAAAGGCGCAATCCAAATCTCCTCAAATGTCCTTTTAGCTTGTTCAGCTACACCTCCGTCGTTGTCCTTGATCCTGAGTACGAGAGCTTCTGCGATCATGAGTCTGAGATTCTCCAATTTCGAGTGCAAATAGATATCTTTCAATATTTTCATTGATCTCTTTCGTACTGCTACTCCTGTGTCTATTGTCCTGTCGATAATGGTCTTACACACCAATCCCTCAATTTCAGGTTTGATGGAGATACACTTTCCAAGTAGATCCACGGCAGAGTCGCGTACAAGCGGACTTGCATCTTTTGACTTCTTCATGATGTACGGTATAACCTGGGTGCGGTTCAGGATGGTAGGATCTTTTCCAAGTAGCAGAGTAATAGACTTCAACGCCTTACTTCTCGACTGAGCCTGATTGTCGTCCATACATCGTAACAACCTGTTAAAGAGCTGATCGAAAAATTGGCAGAACGGTAGGTTAAGCACGGTAAGTGCATATGCTTGTCTGATTTGGGACGCGGTGAATGCATCCATGTCTATGTCATCCTCCCATGCCCAGTGCAAGGTAATCTGCTTGAGATTTGCTGCACATCTCGACACATCAATGGCGACGTCATCATCATCCTCCTCCGCAACTTTGTCCCACAGTGTACAAACTCTGGAGCTCCACAGAGTAAGGTAATATCCGCATGCGCTATGAAGGGTGCTGTCGTGTGTCATGGCCATGAATAAATGTTGAAGAGAGATCCTGAAGGGACCTTCCCAATCAAGCAATTCTTCGTCAAGACCTGAAACCCCATACGTTTTAGTGGTACCACTGCTCTCGATTTCCAGGTACTTATCAATAAGTTGGGAAATTTGAGCATCGCCACATCCTTCTCGATTCCGACGGCCCTCCCGAAGATGTACAACCAAATCACAAATCCCACTTCCCATCACACCAAGCATATCTAAAGCCATGGTTTTAGCCGTGACGGGCTGTTTCTCCCCGTCGATGATATTACACATACTACGCGCGAGGCTGCGCAGAAGTAACTCTGCTGCAGGCCATTCAGGAGATGCTAATACCGCCAGGAAATCTTCAGTGAAAATATCCAAAAGATGTCTATACGGCTGATCCCCGGTTTTCGTGGTATTCATAGCCTTCTGGACAAGATAATTGACGATGGAACTCGAAGTTTTCTGTGCATCCTCAAGAAGTGGACTGCAGAGATGATGCAACTTTGTGACTGTCTCGTGTGGTGATCGTTCATCCTGATCTTTTTCGTCGTCCATACTGTCTTCCTCAAGCTGTAATTCTCCAGCTTCATCCGATACCAGCCCGGGCTTTCTCTTTTTGGGCTGATATGTCCCGCCAGTTTGGACAAGTCTCATGATCAAGGCACTGACCAATTGGATGTTCTTCCCCCCCTCGACGAGCTTGAACTGTCTTGCCGTTGCCCGATTTACAGGCAGCTTTTCCAAATTTGTGAGAATCTGCTCAAATATAATGTTTGATCGTTGATCGGGGTAACGGGCAAAAATCTTGGCAAGAATATCCATTGCTGCCATCCTGAACACTTCAACCCTTTGGATACCAAAAAGGGAATCCTTTTCATTACTGGCGTTCTCGATAAAGACTATTGCAGCAGCCATATATAGGGCAGAGTTAATGGCGGACTCTGTAACCTCTTCATTCTCGAACATTTGTGAGAAAAGAGAAAGAACGTTGGTAATCTCGTGCAAAAGGCCACCGAGTATTTTCTTCTGGGCGTATGCAGCCTTGAACACAATTTGTTGATCGCTTCCTGATCTCATCTCTATCATTGGGTTGAGAGCTCCTTCTATTAGATTCTTGACAAGTAGTAGAACGCTGACCAGGAGGTCTTCTGAATAAATCTGCTTCTCGTCTCGTCCTCCTGCCATAATCCGGAGCACTGTCTTAGCAGACTTGAGACTATTATCAACCGAACCTAATTGTCCTAACCAGTCTTCAACATGGGATTCTGCGGTATTTTCGGGGGGCAGGATGTTTTCCGCTTCCGTCCTTCTTAGTGCGTTGTCGCAAAGCTTCTCAAGCCTGATTATATCGTCGGTGGGGACTTGTGCAAACCGTTTCACTAATATAACCTTCTTAATGGAATTTTCCAGCTTCATTTGTATAGTCGTTGAGAGGCATGGATTGGACGTGCCAGGCATCCAAAACTTGGAAGTTTCATTCCTCTCGCCAACCCTTTCAGATGTATCGGCTAGGAGATTGTCCTCTGCTTGGAATATAGAGTCGATAAGATTCAATAGGCTTGACAGACAGCTATCTGCCTTAGCACGTTGATCCACTCCGACAACTATAGGTTCATCGTCGTCGTCATCAGAGTGAGATAGTCTGCGTTTTCGGCTTGTGGAGACAGTGCTTGCAGCAAATGGCTTTGATTGTTTTAATTTTTGATCGAGCTTTTCGTATTTCGTGTATTCTGATCGGTCAATATGAGGAGAAGGCTTCAGAACAACCGCTTGGACAACTCGTGATCCTGTAGGAGGGGTTGGGGACATTGAGGCATAGGTCTGGTTGTTGAGCGATTGAGTCTTATTTTGCGGAGTTGAAACCGGTATTTGGATCTGAAAAGATTGGCCATACGGACTGGACTGCGAAGGGAAAGGAGTTGACCGGGTACCATGTGGAGTTGCAATGGAAACAGAGAGAGAGTTGTCATAACTGAGATGATTGGGTGTTGTGGTGACATTTGCCTGACTAGAGGACGAGACATTGAATGAAGGAACCATTGATGATTTCTGAGTCTTTACTACTGGAACTGAGTTTCGTTGGTCTGTACATCATGAACGTCAGCGCTACGATAATCAATGCTAAATATTGGCGAGGTGACTTTACTAGAAAATGAGATATTGTTTCTTCCTACGACCATCTCTGCAAACTTTCCCGCTTCAGCGCTGCGCAGTATCTCTCTAGCCTTTTCGCTTGAGTAGTAAACAGACGTATCATGGCCAGTTAAAAACTTGAAACGACTGCATCGGACTATTAGCACTTTGGAGCTTCCGCCTTGCGCCGATTCTGGTATCGTCTATCGGTAACTCACTAATCTGTACTCGCAGCTGGGCTGATTTGTGACGAAACATCATGAAAAAATTTCGTGACACAGTTCGAACCGGGATCGAATCCAACTCGCCGATCAAGTATTTCAAGTACCTGCCTCGAATTTTCCCGTTCGAAGTCCGAGTGGTAGAGAGAAAATCCAGCGACAGCTGTAATCGAAGGGATTGGAATCACATCTTAGTAATAAATCATAGTCAGCCAATATTGTCGCAAGAGAACCGGCATAACGCCTCTGAACTTACCTGTAGCAAGGGGGACAATGGACGAAAGTGGGGTGTATTGGAGAGCATCATCAACATCAATGGGCGGTATATGGAAGGAATAGGTACTACTGGACCCGTTCATTTTGATGTCGCAAAGCCAGATGCTGCTACACCAAATTCTACCAGGCAAATCAGCAATGATAATGATATTAGTGCCTAACGCAGACTGAGGGACATCAAGACCGATTATCTCAACAGTAGATCATATCCCCTACAAACAATCTGCAAAGCAAAGAAATGTAGAGGTAGAGACGTTGGAAAGCACGACACTCTAAACAGATACAAACAGACAGAAAACTAGGTCTAAATGTTTTCTAAAAAGTGGGAAAGATGGCGTTGGTAACGACGATGGGGGGACGCGAATGGAGGTTTGCGTTAAAAGCCATCGCAATCGCGATATAGTTAGTTAGGGTTTGGCACAAACCGTATCACGTGATTGTGCTGGTGCAGGCCACCATATACACCTTCACCTCTCTAGCTTCATAATCAACTGCGGCTGTACCCATGGGTGTATCATTGCAAGCCATACTTACAAGTATAGAGTGCTATGTTGACCATGAAAACCGTACTCTATAAGACGATGCACTACAGGTAAAAGTGCTTTGCTTTATTAACACGGTGGCAGTTTTGCAAACACGTTCTGCCACAGCTCGCTCTCCTCACCAAGGAAGTACGTAAACTCCACTTGCGCAAATCCTGCATCCTCGCCACCCCCCATTGTGTCAAGCTGGGAGATGACATTCGCCAACAAAAGCGCTTTCCCTGCCGCCTGTCCAGCTCCTCCGTCATGTGAGATCGAAGCCGCGTGTATGTGGAAATGATAATACGAAGGTTGATCTTTTACATACTCGTTAGCAGAGGGATTATAGTTTTCTGGCACCGGGATCTCACAGTGGATATAAAGTTTGATCTGATCCTCCTCAATTCCTGGATACTTATCACAAATCCCACGAATGATCTTTTTTTGTATCCGCCGCAACCACGGGACATCTTTCTTGGTCAAGTCCCTCACAGAAGTGATATCTCTCCTACGAACCAATGTCAGGGCGTACAAACTGCTCATCGTGTTTCGATCCCATTTCCTACTGGTCAGCTTTCCTTCACTACATGGGCTGCGGCAAACATACAAATCTGGCAACAAGATGAAACCATCTTGTTCATCAACATCGTCAATGATAATACTCTCGCTTTCCGCCTTTTTCTCCAAAATATTGTAAACCCAGTTCAATTTTCCCTTTCCTCTCTTCAAATTGACATATGGCAGCACAAATTTTTGGTATATTTCTGGTGTTTCAGTCACCATGCGTAGGCTTTGGCCAGAATATTTTCGGATATGGGTTTCCGAGGCAGGATATATCAGGGTTAACTTCACATCCGCATGCTGTGGAAGTTCTCCCGATATTTGTGAGGCTAGAAACCAATAATAGATGTCATTCCGCTCCACCAAAGAGAGTGCTGACAGATTATCCGGGAGCGAGAAATTGCCGAGGAACTTGGTGTCGGTAGAGAACGCTGTCTTTTCCGCGATGATGATTGCTGGTTGGGAGTCAATGCTTCCAAGCAGATTGATGGACTTCGTACGTGTATCTGTTGTGTGTCAATTGAGTTACCAATTGGGATGACACGATAAGATTACCATGAGTGAGGAAGCGTTCAAAAACGAATTTTCTCAAAATAACTTCTGAGGGGTTCGCCATTTGTTTCACTACTGTAGCCATGAAGTTCACTTCATGTTGTCTCGCACTAGACCCTTCACGTGATACGTCTCCATTTGTATCTCCTAACAACCGCCACAGGAAATTAGGGTCTGGAAACAAACATCCCCGATAACAATCCTTCACGCGTAATATGCCCTTTTTGTCTGAAATTGCTCGATATCGTTTCCGTTGTATCTGAAATAAAAAGAGCATCAAGTATGACTGGTTTCGGTAAGAATCGGGTGCTACATGTGCCGACTCTAAAGTATACCTACTCGAGTTTTCAATCACTTGCAAACATTTTCTTTTGTTCTAAAGATCAGGATGTAAGGTGTAGAGTCGGCAAATTCTATCAACATAGTCGCATGACAAATGTGCTTGAGCTCATAACTACTTTATGGACACCTATACAAATGGTATATGGATTACATAAGCCATATTTAGTCATTATTTCAATTATCATGATTATGTAGGATATTGTTTTTTGAGAAGCCTACTTAAGAATAATAATTTTGCTATATTTATTCTTTTGAAGTCTTATATAGGACTAAGACTTATGGATATACTTATAGTGTGAAGGGCATAATATATTTCTTTTCACTTTTAATATAGTTAGTTTTCCATATTGTTTTTTTACTTATCATTTTGTATTTTATTTTCTACATAATTATTTCTTTAATGTATTGAGTTCATTGATTTTTGTTTTATTTTTTTACTTTATTTTTTTTTACTTTACAGAGTTTATATTTACCTACACAAGCAGAAAAAAAAGTAGTAGTCAATTAGTGACAATATAAAATCATATACTATGATACTATCTTTAATTGAAATAAATATTTGATAATGAGAGTATTTATAGCTGAATCATTAATTTATTTCTCATACATATTTTAATTTGAAATTTTCATTATTAATATATTATCGAACGGTGATTATTAGCTGCTAGAATGATTTCAATAGGATATAGTATTTAGATCAATATAATATTGATTGTAAATATCTTATTTGAGTGATATTCAATGAAATAGATATTTTCACTTTAGAGTATTATTATTAATAAACTATCTTTTGATAAAAGTCCAGTCATCTAAATACAGTATTGAAATATTATTGTACTAAAATTTCAGCTCTACTGTTCTGACTATGATAAAGGGATACTGTGGCCACATATCAAACAGTAGAGCTACTTACTTAATAATTATCAATAGTATCACTACTATTTTCAATATCACTAATATAATTATAATGCTATTGGAATCATATCTACTAACAGATTCTGGTATGTTCTCTATACAATAGTTTGTTTATATATAGATATATATAGATAAACTGCTGAAAACTTGATCAAGTACTTAATTTGATAAATATGAATCCAAAAAGTAATATTTCTATTATCTAGATATTAATATTAAGGTAGCTATAGAGTAAAAAAGTTTGAATGTTGACTGATTTAGTTTGTAGCAGATAATATCAGAACAATTCTCATCATAAACCTTATCAAATCATAATTATTCAAGGGATCGAGATGAATACCACAGAATTATCATAGTTAAGCAAATAATAGCTGCTGATAATACTTGTAGAAAATTAGAAATTATTATAAGTATATATTTGAACAACTTTGACAGCCCTGCTATATATATTCTTTAAGATTATTGATATCTATATTATATTGCTAGGAATATTTTATTATATACAAACAAATAGATCAATAGTAGATATATATATGAAGTACAAGGTATGGAGTCGGCTTCACCGCCTCAGTTTTGTTGGCAGGAATATACTTTGAATTAACCAATGAGGATATATCGTTGCGGACATTGCATGATTACATCTGTAGCTATAGTATTATAATAACTACAGTAGCTAAAGAGTTTTATTTATTGGTATATCTTCTTTCAAGTAGGATTGTATAAAATATTTTTATAGTATTGAAACAATAGTAGTTGGTATATAAATTTAGCACAACAGATATATCAGGTGAATTCTAATCAGTAGTATTATTATTCTAAATAATTCTTCACTGTTATACAATATATAATAAACTTCTTATTAACAAAAACATTCTTTAATTCTTGTTTCATTGTAGTTTCTTTTATTAATAATTGTTATTCGAAAATAAATTTTACATTTTGATTGTACAAGAGATGTGAATGATATATGTGATGGATAACAAATGTCTTTATAGTATGAATGTTGATATCAGGATAATTAAGATTAATAGTATTTCTGCTAAATTTCTAAGTTTCCAGAAATTGGCTAGTATGATATTTACTCATTTGATTATTCTGAAAACCTCATATCCTTACTATATATTATTTTCAGTTAGCAATTGAATTGAGGTTCCTCTGTACACAGAAAGATTTATTTATTTTGATAAAACTTTCCAAATTATATTGAAATTAATAAGATTCATATACTTCCAAATTTAGACCTAACTTAGCAAATAAATTTTCATTTTATGATATCTACAATATCTTATATTATACTATTTGTTTCATTGCATTTTTAACTTGTGCAACAAATGAATAATAATTGCCATCATTCTGTTCAATTATTATAGAATTGAATTCTTATATATCAACAAATTGGAAGGGTATTACCAAATATATTGATTTCTATAGATACATTCCATATTCAATCTGACAATAGTTCTACTAACTATTCAACCAGTGAAATTTATTGATATGAATTGTATTGGCAAAATGTAAAATACATTCAAAGTATTGACGTAATCTCTTGAAGGTATAAGAATACAACAGAACCTATTAGAAGGTAGTAAGTAGTATCCAAATATATGAGGAGCTTTGCAACTTACTCCAATAGGCTAAGGAAGCAATCAAAATGTTAACAAGTAATTTCAAAAGCTTCTGAAACAAATAATCCAACTTTGGAAAATCATAAAGATATTCAAAGTATTTCAAATACAATCAGAACTCAAGTTGTGAATCATAGATACATTCTGGAGGCTTAAAAACTGATGCAGTATATGTTTAGACCCTTTTTGTACTCCTGAACATATTTATTTGACTTAAACTCAATGTATCCCATTCATGCTGTATTCATTTCTGGATTGTATTCCATCGCAATATCTTATATTGTTATTAATATTTATTATCTCAATTCCAAGTTCAAAGAAAGCATTGTTTACCTTCAAATAATTTGTCTAAATTATATTATTAATATTTCATTTTGCAATGCAACAGTAAATACTGGTTGATTTTATTTGTACTAATTCTTTGTTACACCACACAGATTGAACATTACCAAGGGCCATCGGAGCGGGGTCATCTACGATCACTCAATGATAGCTGTATCGGGATAGTACAAGTACTATCTCTGGGCATCATCTAAACTATATGAATTATCACTTGTATCCAATGGAATCAGATGAGTTGTCATGCAGTCAACCACACGACTGATACGCAGTTAGAAGTGATTATTCGGTTGATACACTGCCAGCTGATGGCATCGATAATGCGAAGACAGCTGAGAGGCTGTAGATACGAAAGCACCTGCATTTGCAGCGTAGCTGATGAAGCCTTCAATCCCGCTTACGATCGACAGGATACCATTCACCTGAAAGCAAAGAGATCAACAGGAAACGATAGATCCAGACCACAAAAGTCTGATGGACTGATGTCAGTAGGGGTTCTATTCGTTTGAGCTAGAGATCTAAGCGGAAAGATGCAGAAGGTCTGAAAGAGTGCTGAAGGTCAGGAAGGGTATTGGTGCGAAATGAAGGTTAGGTAGAGAAGCTCATGAGAGAAGTGTAGATAGAAGTAATTGTTAGAGCGAGAGGATAGAGGTATAAAGACCACTAGAATCCCCGAGGATAGATGGGCAAGCTTCTTGACGAGGAGAACTAGCCTTAACAATATACGCATTGGAAAGCCAAAACATCTTTGTCTTGAATCTTTATCTTTAGTGACTTTCACATGCTGAGCAAATCTTTATAACCTTCATCGCAAGCAAGTCATAAAAGTAGTAAGGATACTACTTGTACTGGTAAATCTGGAGTGACGTTCCCAGTGTTACATTATATTGTTAGCAAAGAAACACTTCTTTTGAAGCTATCTTTCTACCCTCCAAGCGGTCAATAGTTCTTGATGCTTATACACTTTAATATTCGAGATATTGGCTGCCATATATTACAGGGAGAGTGCTGGTACTACAAACCAGATTTCGATACCTATATCAGCTGGGAAAGAGAGTCTCTCCCTAAGAGAAGCTATCACTGTGAGCTTGTGCGAGAAGAGTACTATATTGAGTTAGCATTAGCAGTCACTATCTTTCAATCGAAAACCGAAGCATTATACCACGCACACCTCCGAATACAGCAATTCCTTGCATACCTCAAGATAGTCATCTTGCTAGCCCTAATTGGAACCATCATCCTTCCAGACTTGTGAATGTCGCATGTACCAGACTACAAATCTTCGTTACAGTTACAATAGGAAGCTGGTCCTATGTTCCTTATTGATTGGGATCTCGATTTTGTCCCCTTCTTCGGAACTTGGAGCTTTTATATCAGGATCTTTCAAGGACAAATCTGAGTCATACTCTGAGCAATGATGGACGTTAGATCTGACACAATGATGGTGGAGGCAGTGATGCTGGTACGAAGGAAATGGGCGTTGATAGTAGCAGGAGATGAATGGAAAGAAGTAGCCTGTTATGAACCCATTGTATGGAATGATACTCCTGATTGGGTAGTCTCTTTGATAAACAGCATCGAGGCAGAATTGGATCGGATGGATGCATTGATTATGCAGATGCAAACAAGCAACATCAAAATCAGAGAGGTATTGCCTGAGTTGGTCAGAATATACAAAGTTCTAGTGTATAGGCAAAACGAGATATATGATTCTGTGGCTTCAGGAGTTGATAACCTGCAGAGGGTACAGCTAGAGCATTACTCAGACATCGTTGCCCAGTCCCAGGTATTTGCGGCCAATGGTAGTGCTGTATTTCCTATTGCGAAGGCATAGTCTTCCGAAGCATATGAGGAGCTATACCTGGCTCTTGGGAAGGAGATTCAGGCCTCATCAGCAGCGTGGACCTCTCTCTTTGACATATTGGGAAAAAGGGAAAGAGCTCAAGAAAGGCTTGACTTCAAGTGCACACTCATTCAGAAGAACTTATCAGTGTCAAGTGGAAAGCCAACGAAGAGGCCAAGAGAGTGATGGAACTCAGAAAAAGGGCTGACGCTGAAAAACAAAGAGAAAGCAATATAAGGAAGACTCGAAGGGACATGGAGAAACAATTTTGGAAATTTACAAGGACTCTTATGACTAGGCTATCGGACGAAACCACCAAAAGATATATCAAGTCCCTAACAAGGTCAGTCCTTGGACATCAATAAGGAGATATTAAATCAAGTGATGAAGGGTTTTGTCTTCGCTACTGTATCGCTACAAAGGAGAATGATATTGGATTAAAGAAGCTCTTATTCCGGACCCTGAGGGAGCTCCACCACCACCAGGAGGTTCAGGTTCAGAATCCGGCCTCTCTGGCTCTGAAGATGAGGAAGAATATAAGCAAAAACAGATTTTTGTTGATCAAGCTTATTCAATGTGTGCACCCATGAAGGCCGAAACACAATGTGGGTGTTGGTGAGAATGGGCCTTCGAGTTGCATCGTAGCGACGATATTCTGAAGTTTTTGGTATTCTTTAATGAATGAGCTCCGGTTATGCTTCTATTTCTGCGAACTCACCATGCTACTTTCGTCAACACTTTGGTGAAGTCAAATACCATGGGCTCAAATGGGGTTGTGACCCCATTTGTAGAGAAAAACCATCGTCTTGTCTTTGTCATCGAGATGTTTGAAATACGCCTTCATTGGCTTTATTCAAACCCCTTTTAATTTGTATGGCTATCCCTTACACTCTCTTAATTTTCCATACTCACAATAGTAGTCTTCCTCAACTTACTCAAATTGATAATGCTGTTCATTTGATTTAAGTTAGTATCTATTCTGATAATAATAATTTTTGTTAATTCTCACGAGTTGACATCACAAATTATCGTCGCAAATATTCTTTCAGTAAACTCTTGATTTTATATAGTGCTTACTGACCGATAACAATTAAGATACTAAAGATTACAAGTGTCCGTACAATGATTGTGAAAAAGAAATACAATGATCTTGAGAACCAAAAAACCATATCGCGATGTTACGGGAATACTTAGCGATCAAGTATGGCCGTCTACTCCTTAGAAGTCGTATGTATATTGGAGATAATCTTCGGAGTCATTGTAGTCGGACCAGTTCTCGCAATCTTGAACTGGTAGGTTGTGGTATTCAGAGGAAAGTTCACAGGTAGAAAACCAGTGAAAATATTCGTACTCGATATCATATGCATGAACAAAGATACTCGCAATACGATAATTGTACGGAGTAATAGCTCGTTCGTAAAGGGCATGTGCTTAAGGACAATAGAATCAAGGTCTCGAAAATAACTCATAAAGTATATTGTAAAGTAAAGTCAATATTCTTGAAGTAGAAAACAACAATAATATTTTAGTGTCTTGTCCACTGGTATGTTCTGACTGTGGATTGCTGCTAGAGCTTGCTGTTTTACTTTGCAAGTGCAATGGTGATTCTTTTATAGAGCGAGTTACTTGTATACTCTCTATGACTTCGGCGTTTGTAATAAGATAGCTATGGCCTCCGATCGTTAGGCTGGTTACTCGATCTCGATAGATTGAGCTACTTTTCTGTTTGACATTCAACACTTTGTGAAGTACGAGGCATCCCTGTAGGTTATCTTCATGCCGCCAGATTTTGCCATGTAGCAACTAAGCCCATTTGCTTTTCTTCTGATTTGTATGCTTATGCAGAAAACAGGTTTCGGCAATGACCGCTGACGCTTCAATTGAACATCACTTACTCTTAGATCTCTCGACTCAATGTTAAATTGGATAGTGGGTTATAGGGATATGTTTACCCTCATAGACTTGCGTCAGCGACCAGCTGCTGCTATACCACATATCGCATCTTCCATCTCACTGGCTTTTACTCCCACTTCAGGGCTACAGCTTATATTGGACCAGACCACCTGCAATCTGCTGTTACTCGGGAAGTCGACCCACACACAAGTTCTTAACAGGTAGATTTAACTACCGGAGTGCAGTTAACATATGGAGTCCCTAGATTATATAGTTATCCCCATAGTAAAGTCCCACTTCTCGAACTCGGACGTGTGTCTACTGGAGAGTATAGAGGCGTATCCCGCTCTAGTCAGCTGTCCCATATTGCTGATAAGGTAAAGTAGTTCTGGTCGAAACAATCATGTACGGCTGACCCAACAGCTCCCACAATGGCGTGATTGTGCTCCAGCAACTCATGACGTTCGTAACTATCAGGGGCCTAGGCATATAGTAGCTTGCCATCCTAAGTATGCCCAACTGATGCATCGGCCAGCTAAGTATCATGACTATCACTGTTCGATCGAGAAGGTGCACTGCCCCCATGCTGGTTAATCATTCCGCTTTGCCAGGGCCCGTTATTGGATAGGCATGTGTATCGCGTAGGACTTCGTCGCTCAAAGGATGGGATAGCTGCAGGTGTGACATCGACCAATCATAGTGACAGGTAGCCGAACGCAGATTGCCATGGACATTCTTTGTACCTCGTACACCTGCTAAGGGAAAACCCCTAATACGCGAAGATCAAAATAAGTGTCGCCTCTCCATTATGTATAATCCCTCTGTCAGATACCTACACTCGCTTTCTCAACAGTCATTGATGACAGATATGTTGAAGTCAAAGCTCCCATAATCTTCTGAACTAACTTTTTCGGTGTCCGCAACATTGAAATCGTCATTGCAATTGTCATTGATGTTGTTGGTGTTGGTGTTGCTGGTGTTGCTGACATCAACAGTACTGGAGATGATATCATGATGCACACGACTTGGTAGGAGTGCAGATTGGGCAGCTTCAATCTCGGCAGTCATACGAAGAACTGTGTTACCGGAAATAACAGTAAGCTCTTCAGAGACATATGACAGGTACTCCTCCTCGTGTACTCCCTGGTCATTGTATGGTATTGATGCATTCACCTCGACAACTCTTGTCCATATCTGCCTTCGATAAATCATCATTTTGACGACTTCAATCGTCTTGATTTGCATCTCGGGTGAGGTAGAAAGGAACTCGGCTTCGAGACGAAGAAAAACAACAATGCAGCGACAATTAGTATTCATAAGCAAATATGATTCAATGTGATCTCAAGATGTGCACCTCCACCGGAGCCAAACTCAGCTGGTGCCTTGTATTCTCCAGTTTTTCATGCTCCAAGGCAATGGTGAATCACGGTCGCAGCAAGTACAATGAACGTCGAATTGATCATATCGATCATTCTACAGTCTGTCATTCCCAATTGTCTTACTCCTGCAAAGTATGTCTTGTAAAGTAGGTCCAAGATTTCGGATGCCGCGAAACGATACTTGCAATCCTAAAAAGATATATTAGACGACATATTTCGATATTGATTAAAGAAATACCATTCATATCTGCTCAGGGCATGTGAATCGGTCTTGATCGAGGAGGTGTACAATGCATTGTTTGACTCCATCCTGGTCTATTGTTCTGAAGCCATACAAGGAATCCACCTTCTTCTTGTACTTATTGACCATTGCCGACCGTGAGGAGGTAATCTTGCCGAGGGCCTTAATATCTTGTCAGACTAAAATCATCGTAGAGAGGATGAAATTCATACCACTGATATGTACGAATGAGCAGGGTCAGTGTTTCTCATTGCCGGATCGACTTTTGTGACTTAATGATACTACCATGAGTGGATCTGGATGGTCTTGGCTGCATTAGTGGTGAAAGGGTTATTAAACATTGCATATCTGCCCGCGATGGGCTTCACTTTGGCAAGAACCAATGATTCGATATCGGAAAGCATCTGTTGGATTCCGTATTCTGCTCCAACTATTTGTCCTATCACCTCGTCAATAGGTTGCACTCCTCCCAAAGCGCTTTCAAGACAACACAGTGCTTACCCCTTTCCTTACGTGTCAAGCACTATAATAATGATTAGAATACGAAAATTGTCGTCTCATTATCATAGTCCATACCTACTTGCGAGAAATCTCGGGAATCGTTTGCTTCTCCTCACAATCGTCATCGATTTCAATATGGACCTCTCGTCGACTCAGGGTGTGAGGTTGAGTGCAAGGAGGAGTTAGTTGGTGAAGAGCAGAGCGCTTGCTAGTACATCTTTGAGAGGAGAATTGTGCATTTTCGTCATTAAGGTGGTGATAATTGTACGTATCAGGAATTTCTGAGAGCTTGTTATCGGCATCATTGTCTTGTCTTAATGGTCGATGACTTAAATTGGATGGAGGTGGAGAATGCTTGCACCTACAAGTCATTTGATTGGAAAGGAGTGTGTAATAACGAAAGAATAAATGAAATATAAAGAGCCCAGATTAAACCATATACAGAGCGTATGAAATCTGTAAAAGATAAGACGATAATAGTCGTCGGATGGATGTTCTTTATCGTATATCAACCAATATTGTGGATGGAGCTACCCGTCCAACTAACCCCCTGAAATTGGTCGCTCCCGTCAGAACACGTACTATCACTTGAAATGAGGTTAGTCTACTGAATTTTCATTCGTCTAAAAAGTGAAAATCATCGTCAGGAATATTGGGCTGTACTCTGCTGACCAGATTAGGGTTGAAACACGAGAGTACTGAAGTGTGGTGCATGATAACGGTATAGATAATGGAGCGTAGTGTACATGTATGGTATAGACCATGGAATTTGTTGTTTCGACAACCAAAATTACATTTGAAAAGTGCATTAGTATTTGAGCAGATCAGGAAGGTAGCTGGAAATGGCAATCATCATATGAACCTCAATTAGCATCGGAAATCCAATTGGGTGTAGCGCAGACACTAAATCGTGGACATCAAAAATTGATATATCTTGGAGAATTAAAGCTTACAATTGAAAATGCCAAGGTGACAACGAATATCGTAATTCAAACTACACAAACACCGCATAAGAAAACCTATTCCATTGCTACCCAATTACTCCAAAATAAACCCAAGCAAAAAATAAACCAAACAAAAAGTAAACAGATCCCAAGCAAAAACCAAGCAAATTATAACCCTAGCGAAAATCCATTCCCAGTGAAATTCAGAAGCAAATTCCCAATGACGATTTCCATCGTTTCAAGTTTTTTTTCGCTTTTCATTAGGCTTGAGATGGGCTTCCGAACCTGGAGTTGGAGGGTTGACCAAATACTTATGGTCGTGCAGCCAATTGATGCTTTCGTCCTCCAGATCTGGGGGTAAATAGTCGTCACTCCAAATGGTATGGCCCCTGTTCTGAATAATCGTCAAATATCATTTTTGGCGAATATGCCTCCTCTGGATAAGTTTATCCCAGGTGATGAGATTCGCTAGAGATAGTATTGGCAACGAAGCGGATCGGTTCGTCACGGATCGAACCAAGGCGGAGTTCGATACGGATTCGATACGAGATTCGGACGAAGTTCTGAGGTTTGTCCGAACTGGTTCGCGAACCATCTATATTCGAACGACAATAGGTAAGCGAGGTCTTGTCCGATCGGCTCAATGTTTAGCGCATCTTGTAGCGGGAGAAGTTAGCTACAACATGCACTAATAATCGAGCGGATCGGACAAGAACTCGGTTACCTATTATTGTTCGCAGTTGTAGGTGGAAATGGTGGGGATTCAGGCGAAAGGCTTGGCAAGGATCCAGTTTGCGTGGACCAAATCGGTTCGTCAATGGTACGAACCCCGGGCAGTTCGTTGCCAATACTAGCTAGGAACGATGGAAGGCTGCGAGGTCTGAGTCTGGAAGATGCCAATTCGTGGTCGGATTCTTCGCCTATGTCATCAATCATCTCTTCCTCCTGAGGAAGGATTTCATCAAGTGGTAGGAATGACCTTCCCGCAAGCATTGGAGTATTCGGAACCTCATCGTTTCGCAGTAGAATGCAATAAAGCGTTCACACTTCCAAATTGGTCGTCGATCAAAACCATGCAAGTGTTGTATTGTCATTAAATATTGGAGCCACATCTCCAACTCACGATCCTTCATCATCGCCCGGCTCATATCTGATGCACCACAATTCCCGGATTGTCTGTGTGGGATCAGGCATCCCTTTATTTACCCTCTTTACAACGGCCAATATCGTAGCCTCGATGATACTCGTAAGCACTGTGAACAACGAAAGGTCATCCTTATTTGGCCATTGCCATCGGAAGTTCTTTTCTCTATCGCGTTTCTGTACCGTGACGGGATCGAAATACACCATGGTATAATTGAACACTTCCTCATCTTGAGGGGTCACTGGACGTCGATGCTTGATTGGCGTTATGTCTTCATCACCATCTAATTTTGTCAGCTTTGAAAAAGTGATCACGATGACGCAGAACGTACCTGATTCGACGTTTCGCTTTCTCTTTGGTGTAATCTCCACTGGCGATCTGCCCTTCCTCCTCTTGATTGCCATTTCCGCAAGGTCATCGATGGCAATTTTGCATTTTCTTCCATCGACATTATTGGCACTAGGATCCGCTTCCCATCAAAGAAATTGTACTCTCTGACCAGCCAAATCGGAGATTGAATTGATGCAGTATTTGATCATGCCATCCCATTTGACTTTGCTTGCTTCTTTTTGGCCGCGGATACCAAGGCTCAAAGCGATGCTAAAAATGGACTCTCTGATACGATTGGCCTTCTTGCCTGTTGTTCCCTTCTCTTCATAGAGCCTCAATTCTTCCAATATTCAATTAGATTCCCCGATACTCTTTTCCGCTACCCATGCTGTGAATTGTTGAATCGGCATCTAGACAAAGTTAGTATGTCCAACGACGAAGTTCATCATTCGAACACGGCAAAAGAATTTACATTGAGAATGGGTACTAAATTTATATGAAACAATAGAGATGGGTTTCGAGGGTTGCAAAGATAGAATTGAACGTCGGCGATATCAACTTGAAATGAGATTAAGATAATGATGATATGGAGGAATAAGGAGGAAAAGGTGATGAGACGCAGAATAGAGGGCAGGCGAAAGATGGGAGTATTATATAGTTCTTCTCAGTCGTCCCATAGTAATGGAGCTGACTAGGTAAAGTTGACTACCGGAATCCTGGTCTGTGGCGGCAGAGAATTGAGGCATTTCCACGTTCTAATGCCAATTTCGATGTGTCAAACATTCAAATTGGCATCTCATCGACGAATATCTAATTGTTAGATATCTACTTCCCCACCATACACACCGCAATGATTCTGCCCCACCAGGACGTAGAACCTACTCAGTCAAGTCGAAATCCATTTGCCACGAGTTCAGGTCAGGTACGAAATACAGTATTCAGGAGACGGTTACCTACCATGGGAAAGCTGAGTTTAATATTGAGGAGATTGTCGCGATTCGCAGAATCGATGTCTATCATATGTGAGGCATTTCTACTGATTCCCATGTTGCGATGAATGCAAGACAATTGATGATTGCACTTGGATAGTGAGGATGAAACCAAAGTGCAATAGGACCCCTTTCACCGAAAAAGAAAATATGAGGTTATGGGTTTTACCAGATATCTCCACCCAAAATATGGACTTATTTTCTCTACTACACATCTCGTCTTTGCGATTACGAAAATATATATCCAATGAGTTCGATTAATTGTACACTTTACAATTATTGCAATAAAGTTTACCATTCCACTGGTGTATACATCAATCACCTCCAACGTCACCATTCAGAGAGGGTAAATTATGTGCCTCTGGAGCAGGTTCATGACGAAGGATACACAATTACCGCCGAATATGATATCCTACTTTCAGACTATTTATCTCTATATCCAAATAATCCGTTTCAAATTTCCGATGACGATTCTTCAAGTGAGGACGATGACAATGGCTACACGGATCCACTACAGCTGACTTGCGAGTTTAATGAACTACAATCGATGATATTGGACTCGCGTGAAGCCGAAAAGGCAATAGATGGTGATTTCAACATTTTGGACGACGACATCAACCAATGGACACCGTTTTATCGTGAGCAAGAATATCGTTTGGCACACTGGTATGTCAAGCACAAACTGAGTAGGGTTGCCATCGATGAGCTGATAAAGCTTCAGGGTGTAAATACGAACTTCACATCTGCATATACTCTGTACACTAAAATCGATGAAATAACCTATACACTTGGAATTGACTCATGGAAATCTGGTAGAGTTAGTTATACAGGTCCTGTCAATTCAGAAGCACTACGCGATGACAGAAAGTCGCGTTTTTACTATCGAGACCCTGTTGTCTGCATCGAATTTCTACTCCAACAATCTGCATTTAAAGAGCATATGGTATATGCACCAATTAAGGATTAAAATGAATTGGGGGAGAGAGTATACTCTGAAGTTCACACAGGCAATTGGTGGTGGAATGAGCAGGTATGAGTTCTTATTTCGTTGACGTGTCGTCATAATTGAATGTTCATCATAGTTGAAAAAGCCTGTCGGCTCCACTATTGTTCCGATCTTTTGCAGCTCTGATCAAATGCATTTGACTAACTATTCTGGTAATAAACAGGAATGGCCGATCTACCTCAGTCTTGGAAACATTAAGTCGATGATTCGATCAAAGCACTCAAGCCTTACCAGTGTCGTCATCGTCCTGCTTCCAGTACCTCTAAAGCATCATCACAGTGGTCATGGAAAAACAGCCACCATCAAAGAGCAACAAGAATACAATCAGAAAGTGCTTAGACAGGTTTTTGACATTATTGTTCGTCCTCTCGACACTGTTTTTGAGAAAGGAAAACCCATGCTCTGTGCTGAGGAAAACATACATTAATGCTTTCCAATCATCTGTACTTGGACGGCCGATTAATTTGAAAATATTCACCTCCATACAATTAAACAGCCAAGTTGCCTGGTGTGTGAAGCCCCGAAATCATCGTTTGAAGAGGGCAATCAATCTACCTGGCCACGCCGTGATTATCAACTATATTTCCGAAAGATGATTCAAGCCACACTATTCGATAAACAAGACCAAAAACATGCACATAATTATCTCATGGAAAGAGGCGTAGCGACGACGGAAGGCATCTTTTGGAATATGAAATGCATTTCTTTGTATACATTGTTCGTTCCTGATGTTTTACACACCATGTATCTCGGTATTCTGAAGCATTTGATGGAGTGGATAGTACCATTTTTGGAGTTTCACAAATGAATTGACCGATTCAATGATCTTTGGGCAATAATGCCTCATTATCCAGGATTTGCACGATTCAAAAAGCCCTACACAGCCGTGACACAATAGTGTAGCAAAGAGATGAAAGCATTAGGCTGTGATATTGTTCTCATTGTCGCGACAATGCATTTCGATCCTTCTTCAGAGCAGCAAGGCCCATTCAAATCTGCCATCCTCTGTGTCAAAAATCTCATCTACTTTCACCTCATGACTCAGTATCACAACCATACCAATGCAACAATCAAATATATGGAAGACTATCTCAGTGAATTTCATTATCACAAAGATATCTTTAGTCATTTTTGTGCCAAAAAGTCAACCAAGTAGGTTGCCAAAGCTCTGTGAAAGCAGCTCGCCATCGATATGTAATATGAGTGCGAGAATGGTCATGCATGATCACGTCTTTCCGCAGTGGCAAAATATCATCGTACCAACTAGGACAAAATTCAAATCGATTTAGAAATAGCATCGCACTTGAGTGATGAGTCTGACTTCAACTTTGTCAAGGTGCATCTGTTGAACCACTTTTCAGATGACATACGTCAGCTAGAGCAATTATCAAATATAAGCTCTGAACTACCGGAAAGGTCGATGATGGACTTGAATGATGAGTACCGACAATCAAACCGCCATGACTCATCTTTCCAGATTTAGTCCATGACAGCCCCGAACAAGGTGTTTCAATTCAAAGATCTACATCTCAACGCCGAAAAACGTGGTCATGAAAACCAAAATCTATTTCCCACGTCTCCAGCAATTTGAATGTTGAAATATCACCGGCCAGAAATCAAGTCTCTAGCAGACCTCTCATTCTGGTGTGGAATGCCAAAAGGGGAACTTTAAAATCACATCGCATGGTGTTTCAAAAGATATGGTAACTACATCAGGTATGTCAATAACTACAAAGAATTTCGTTGTCTACAAAACACAAAATAGAGTCGTTATAATTCCACAGCCATTCCAGTGATATCATTTCAAGGCGACAAGCAGACGATTCACATTGTACGATGTACTGGAACCGACCAATAGAGGAAGTATAAGCCTCCACGAAATGATACAGTTTTACTCTGGGATGGAACGCAGGGACAGTTCAAGTCGACAAGAGGATGAATTCCAGCGAGATTAGGATGTCTTTTCGTCATTGAGCATCCTGAATCAAATCAACGATCACTTTTGGCCCTTGTCACCACAATGGTTGCAGGCTCAATTTGCGAGGTTCCGGGGATGGTGATTGTTGAGCAACGAGATCAGATACCTACATTACCTTTGGAGGACAGTAGTTATCGTTGAAAACCCCTTTTTGACGTTGTATCGATGTATGTCATCCCTTTACATACGATTCAGTGTGCAGCTCATATGCTTCCATTTTCTTCTGATCCTGATAATAGTCGATGGTTTTTAAATAATAATATTGACTTAGATGTGTTCAATGTATTGTATGAGTAGATAGGACACTTGAAATCGTCGTTGCGTATATTGTCTAAGTCGATCACTTTCATACGTGGAAGAAATTTGTATATTAGTAAATATTAGACATAGCAGTATGACATGTACAGCTCTGACGATGAAATATAGTATCGCGTACAATAATATGTGATAACAATGACATAAGTTGATATTATCATGAGATCAGGATAAGTGGAAACTAAATCTTATGCGAGAACCTTAAACATTGACAATGAGTATTGTTATGTGAGTTGCCAACTTGGCGATGACTATTTGAAATACTAGGAATACAAATTCTGTATGGTGAGGGTGGCAGCATGGGGTCAAGTTTAAGTGACACTTAGAATGTTGAGAATGGTATCGACCGTACCGTATTGTCTCGGAAAGCAAATTCATTTTTGCTGATGAAGAGGAAGGAGGTAGTGGGGGAAGTGGAGGAAGTGGAGGTGGAGGAGGAGGAGGAGGAGGAGGAGGCCGAGGGGGTGGAGGGGATGGAGGAGGAGGAAGTGGAGAAAGTAATGCAGGAAGTTTACATCCAAGCCAGGTACCTTTACCTCCTTCTGGTGGTACAGATTATGACATGCCACCTCCCAACCCTCACATACCAGCAAGATCCTCCAACAAAGGCAAAATGAAAATGCCACCTGTCTTCAAAGGTGATAAGAAGGATCCCAAAGAAATATATTGAAGATGGATTCCATCAGTGGAATGTTATCTACAATATTTTCACGATGAATTCCACGATGATATCGATATGATCATCTGAGTTGGAGGGTTCTTGGAAGACAAGCCTCTAGCCTGGTATGGTAACCGGGTAGAAGACATGAAGAAGTTCTTTCAGGTTGATAACTGAAAGTCCTTCACCAGTGCGACAGAAGAAAGGTTTGTAGATAAGCAAGAGGAAGAGAAGTTCCTGCGAAAGATGAATAATCTAAAGTATAATGGGGATATTAAGGACTACCTAACGAAGATGGAAACTTTCAACTTCCAAGTTTATCTAAGCGAAACCTCTTATATCCATTCCCTTAAACAACAAATGAATAAAGACATTTTGGATCGAATGTGAACTGCAGAGGTATCATCCAAGGATGATACAGCCTTCATCGAATTAATGTGACGAGTGGATGAATCATATGAAGATCGGTTGGCAGAAAAGAATAGGTCTCATCAGAACCGTGACAACTCCCAAGGCAAGAAGGGAAATAAGTGGAAGAGAGATGAGCACCAGGAGAAGGTCCAGAACCAAGAAAAGAATCCAGAGAAAGACAAAGGTTCTGACCCCAAGAAACCTTGAACTGAGAAGAAGGGACTGAAGCCTATTCACACTCATAAGGCCGAACCCCTTTAGGGTATTCCTGAAAGACTGCTAGAAGCAAGAGCCAAATGCAACGAATGCAAGCGTTGTGGTTCCTCTGAGCATGATTGATGGCTCTTCTGTAAGAATCCCATCATCGCTTTGTATAGCAAGAGGAACAAGAAATCCAAGGATAAGGAGGAAGCTCTGAAGCAGGAAACTACAGCCTCCAGTTCGAAGGTCAGAACGAGGAGTTTGGTTAATAGGATCACAGCACCTGCAACTCACGCATCCTTAAGGAGGTTGTATGAGGTAGACTCTGATGGTATGGAAATTGATAATTGAGAGATACTGGATTTCTTATGTCTTTTCCTAGATTCTAGGATTGCGATCTTTCCTTTCAGGTATAGACACCCACAGTTGTTGTATCTTGAGTTTAGTTTAATGAGAAATGACTTCTTTCTGTTCTTGACAAAGGGTACTTGAGGATGAGTTCAGTACTCAAAATATTCTGGTCATATAGTACCCAAAAGCAGATATATGACTACCACATCGTACTTGAAAACACCCTTATACCCTATATACTTATTGAAACCACAACCCGTTGCAGTTGGAGTTGTATCGAAAGGCAGTTCATTATGATTTCCACAGGAAAAGAACGAAAACGCAAGATCTCGGCCGAAGCATCTCAACTTCAATCAAGAAAGCGAAACAATTACCTCCAGAACCAAAGACTGATTCATGACCCACAGTACGTATGTTTGTATCATTGAAGAACTTCAAGAACATCCTGGTGAGAGTCCTTCTGGACACTGGGTATGATATACCTATGATGTCAAAACAGTGGACCGGATCTAATGGAGTTCCATTGATAACTCGAATGGAACCAATGTCAGTTGAGAACTTCAATGGCAAGATTGTAGATGGAGCTGGATAGCAGTATACCTTTCCAGTCACTCTTCGGTACGAAAACCATCATACCGAAAAAACCTTCGAAATCGGTCCTATGAAATCAGCAACTGATATCATGATACCTTACTGGTAGATTGTCAAGCCTGGAGCACTTAGAGGAATCACTGAAGAAGGTGATAAACTCCAATTCACATCGAAGCATTGTCATCAGCATTGTACAAAGGCAGCTGTTAGTACATTCTCGATTGAATATGACGATAGTATTCTCAAGTTTGATACTGATCCACGGTGGATCGGAATGATTGGATCTATGCATATTAATGCAGCAAACGACATGGAAATTGATTGGGTCGAGCGAATTCCATCAGAGTATCGAGACTTTTGTTCAGTGGATAATGGGGAAACTGCCAATGCTCTACCACCACATCGATAGTTTGATCATGCAATAGACTTAAAAGATGGGGAGCAATCTCCATAGGGTCGCATCTATGCTCTTTCTGAAGAAGAACTTTCGGTCCTTAAAGAATATCTATAAGAAATTCTTGACTCTGGCAAGATTCGTCCAAACAAGTTACCAGCTGGAGCACCTATACTCTTTGTCCCAAAACCTCATGGAAGGGGTTTAAGGTTGTGTATGGATTACAGAGGACTCAACCGCATCACAATTATGAGCCGGTATCCTTTGGCACTCATGAACAATCTTAGGGATAGAGTTAACGGCTCCAAATTCTTTATGAAGATTAACCTAAAGGCTGCTTATAATCTCATTCGAATAAAGCCTGGTAATGAGTGGATAACAGTATTTCGTACGAGATATGGACATTATGAATACTTGGTTAAGCCCTTTGGATTGGCAAAAGGGCAAGTTTCATTCCAGGACATGATGAATGAGATCCTAAGAGATCTAATCGATCATGGAGTTGTGGTTTATATAGAAGATATCCTTTTCTATATCAAAGATGAAGAAGAGCATATACGATTGACAAGGGAAGTCCTTCATAGATTACAGGAAAACAACTCGGCTATAGTTCCAGATAAGTGTGAATGGCATCAGAAATAAGTTGAATTCCTTGGATATATTATATCGGAAGAAGGTGTCCACATGGCAGAAGATAAGGTTGACACTATTCTGAAGTGGGAAACGCCAGAATCAGTCAAAGACGTTCAGTCATTCTTAGGATTTGCCAATTTCTATCAACGCTTCAACAGGGACTTTTCGCAAATCTGCAAACCATTGACAGATATAACCAAACAAACTGGCAAATGGTTTGATTGGAAAGCAAACCCACACTGTCAACAGGCTTTCGATTTGTTAAAAACGTATTTTACTGAGGTACCCATCCTTCGCCACTTCGAACAACAGCGTTCGGTGGTGGTTGAGACTGATGCCAGTGACTTCGCTATCAGTACAGTCCTTTCTCAAGTGATTGATAGACGATTACATCCTGTGGCCTACCACTCTTGAAAGATAGATCAGGCATAGACTAACTATGAGATCCATATGATGATAAAGAGATGCTAGCAATAGTATCTACCTTTAAAGAATGGAGATGTTGTCTTGAAGGTGCAGCCCATCAGATCAGTATGTTTACCGATGACAAGAATCTTGAGTACTTCACCACTACTAAGATACTGAATTGGATACAAGCCTGTTGGGTACAAGAACTAGCTGATTATGATTTGAAGATATTCTACCGACCAGGCAGTACAAATGGGAAACCAGATTCATTATCTAGACGTTCAGAGTACGACCCTAAAAAGGGGGAGGGGGTATCGAATAAAATGAAAATCAACTAATACACCGCATTTTAAGACCCGATCAGTTGGTGACATCTGAAGGGGAAACAGTCCAGGTGACAGCAGCAAAGCTACGAGACGAACAGACACTGATTTCTGCTGCTATGTTGAGGTCAATCCCAGTAGTTAAGTTCAATTCTTGGTTATTAGAGGCAGTGGTAGGTGCTGCAAATAATAACGCTGCATGACAGGAAGAGTATGTTAGAGCAATCGAAGATAGACCAAGCCCTGACATCTCGTTCGAAAATGAAGCCCTTTATTATATAGCAGGCTGTGGATGCCAGATGATCTGCAGTTACAAAAACAGGTACTGGAAGTGGAGTATGATTGGATAGTTGCTGGGTATATGATACAAGATAAAACAATTGAGTTGGTTCGAAGGAACTTCTTTTGGCCAGAGATGGAGAAATTCATTGACGATTATGTCCGCTCATGTCCTGAATATCAGGAGAACAAACCAGTCCTACACGCTCGCTACAGACTTTTACAACCTCTTGAATTAGCATACCGTTTATGGTATTCAATATCTATGGATTTCTTCATTGATCTACCTGTATCAGAGGGTTGTTCATCGGTCTCAGTTATTGTTAACAGATTTACAAAGATGGCACACTTCATACCACTGAAAGATGACGAGAAGAAAGCCACAGATGTGGTAACAATCTTCCTGAAAGAAGTATGGAGATTCCATGGCCTACCCTCGAACATAGTATCAGACAGATATTCCAGATTCATATCTGCATTTTGTTCTTCTTTGGTTGAAGATCTCGATATTCAGTTCAAGATGTCTTCACCATTTCACCCACAGTCTGATGGTCAAACGGAAAGACTAAATCAGACGTTGGAGTACTACCTGAGAAACTACTGCAACTAAGAACAAGATAATTGGTCAGAAATGTTGTCAATGGCAGAGTACGCCTACAACAACTCACTTACCACTGCAACTGGCATGTCACCTTTCTTTGCCAATTGTGGATTCGATCCTCGAATGAATTGGCCTATTGAAGCCGATGCAAAGAATCTGACATCAAGGAACTGTATTCATTGGATGTCGAGTGTGCATGACCTATGTCGAAAAGGCTTAGAAATGGTACAGGAGACAATGGGAAAGTACAATGATAAATGTGTTATGGAACCCCTCGAAGCATTCGGTTGGTAATCTAGTTATGCTAAATGGAAGAAATCTCAAGACCAGACACGCATCTAGAAAGCTAGATGAGAAGCTACATGGTCATTTTAAGGTGCTAAAGGTACTTTCACCCACAGCAATTAAGCTTGAATTGCCTAAGAGTTGGCGAATCCATAATTCTTTCCATGTCTCTCTCATTGAACCTTAACGATCAGCCACTATTCCAATCAGACCTGTACCAGAACTCGCTACCAGTGAAGGAAACGAACTAGGTTACAATGTAGAAGGCTACGAATACGAAAGAGGTTATGAGGTTGAAGAGATCATGGGCAGCCAATATCGCAAGGAACGAAAGATGGTGCTATATCTGGTTAAATGGAAACGGTATCCAGACGAAGCAGATTGGACAGAGAAACCTCATGAAAATTTTAAATTGCAAGAAGTTATTGAAGGATTATCATAAGCAGAACCCTCAGGCAGCTAAGGACAAGAGATTACGCTAATACCTTTTCTGCATGATGGATTATTAACGGCTAGCAAGATACCTAGGAAAGGAAATTGGATTTTGGACACAAGGAGTCATATTTTACCAACATAGAAAGGAGGGACTTTGGATTTTGGGCACAAGAGGTCATTTTTATCAAAGCAACAAAGAGCAAATTAGTATGGTCGTTCAGAGACGAACTCTGAAAAGGAGGAGGTAGTGTTACACCTCACAGGTTGTACATCACCAAGAGCCATTGGAGTGGGGTCACCTATGATCATTTGACGATAGCTGTATTGGGATAGTACAAGTACCATGACTGGACGTCATTGAAACTATATCGATTATCACTCGTACCCAAAAGAATCAGATGAGTTGTCATGCAGTCAACCACACCACTGATAAGCAGTTAGAAGTACTTATTAGGTCGATACACTGCCAGCCCATTCCATCGATAATACTATGACAGCTGAGAGACTGTAGATACGAAAGCACCTGTATTTGCAGTGTAGCTGATGAAGCTTCCAATCTCCCTCATGATCGAAAGGATACCATTTGCCTGGAAGCAAAGAGATGGACAGGATACGATAGGATCGGACCACAGATATCCAATGGACTGATGTTAGTAGGGGTTGTATTCGTCTGAGCTAGAAATCATAGAGGAAAGATACCGAAGGTTCGGAAGAAGGTTGAAGGGCAGGAAGGGTATTGGTGCGAAAGGAAGGTTAGGTAGAGAAGCTCATGAGAGAAGCGTAGATAGATGTAATTGTTAGAGTGAGAGGATAGAGGAATAAACATCTCTTGAATCTCCGAGGGTAGAAGGGCAAGCTTCTTGACGAGGAGAACAAGCCTTCAAAATATACGCATTGGAAAGCCAAAATATCTTTGTCTTGAATGTTTATCTTTAGTGACTTTCACATCCTGAGCAAATCTTCATAACCTCCATCACAAGCAAGTCCTGAAAGTAGTAAGGATACTACTTGTGCTGGTAAATCTGGAGTGACCCTTCCAGTGGTACATTCTTTACCCTTCAACTCTCATTCCTAGATATACTCAATGTGAAATCTCAAAATAGACTTACACATTGAGTATTTCTTTGTAGTATTGTCAACGAACTGTCAGAAATTTATATCATTGATGAACCTATTTGGTTTGTATGAACTGAATTCTTGCCAAGCTATTTGCCTCAAACCCAACCTTTTCGGCCCACAACTGCGAATGACAATAAGTAGGTGTATTCTTATCTAATCAGCCTGATTATTCATCAGGAAAAATTCCTGCACCCAGGTGTATTAGTCATACCTAAACGTCGATGGTGCACCAGGAGTACCTGGAATATTGGTTGGCAGCGTAATATGTATGTCGGCGACGATACGATGTGAGGCACTGCAAAAACAACTCCTGGCGCTTGGTATTCATACAGTCGCATGTCACTCGGCCCAGTACCTTGGGACGCTTAATATACCGTGTTCTTTATCAGGCCAGTGAATTGTATGGGATTTCGTACTCGGTGGCAATACTGTACTGGACATTGTAATGACGATGCTAGGTACAGCATATTTCACCATAACATTGCTTGCGTCTATGTCTTGGCTGGATGCAAGCAACTTGAAGGTCTACCTATCAGTACTTGGTGCTTGGTAGCAACACTACTCAGGGTATTGTAATGACGATGCTATGCACGGCATATTGTCTATTTACAGTTCTAAATACCTTACAGTTCTAAATACCTTAAAGTTCTAAACACCTTACAGTTCTAAACACTGTTTATATCCTCTTCACTGCTGTATTTAACTCATCCTCCAGCATATAATAAATATTGTTCCAGGTCACTAGGTCTATACGACTATTGACTATCCATCCTTTATTCTCTAACTTCGACGAAATGGAATGCTCTGGAATAAAGTGAGCCATACGCACAATATTTCCTGCAGTAATAACTGTGTATACATCTCCGGAACATGGTTTCACGATTCTGACTAGCTGCGATGTACTTTTCGGCATTCCACCATTGGCAGGCTTCATCAATTCAATGTATGCTAGCCAAAAGGTATTCGTGCCACGCGAATGGAGGAGTCGCAGCATGAATAGACGAAGCATACAGTATGGTACGTATCCCTGCAGTGCCTTGTGAGACTCCTTACGTTGCGAAGTTTGAACCCATACCCAATCATGACGGGCAGCCCCAGAATACCATCGTTTATCTCCAGTACATCAGAGCTTCTGACTGATGCGCTCATTATACATATTACCGGATTGTACCTTCAATCCATGGTACATTGCGGCAGCTCTACTTAAGAGATCATCCGAATCAATATTAACCTGGTTGGAGTGAAAGAAATGACGGGTGGTATCGTATCGACCATTCTGGAGGACGTCATCACTGATTGTTTTCAAGAGGCCTTGAACGTCCTTGACTTTCTCTTTTTCTTTGTGCAGCTGTGGAGATATGAACCTCAATAAACGATGTCTAATGGTAGTGGTTGCTTTCACCATCACTTACTCCGTCACTTACGCCGTCACTTCCGACGTCTGGGAAGCAGCTCATTTACGGTTCCATGCATCGCGATTGGCCTCTCTGACAGCGAATGCATCACTCCTAAGGCAGTAGTTGATTATCTGAGTATAGTAATAACCCGTCTTGTTGGAGTCATTATACCCATCCTTAATCTGCTTCCGGTGAGAACTTTCTCCAATCTCTGTCGACCACTATTTAAGCGAACCGTACCGTTGTACCTGCTCTTGGAAGTGCTGCATGAGATGTATCTTGAGAAAGTTGAAATCGCTACCCTCTTCAATGTATTCGGCTATTTCTGCATCGATAATAGCTTTCTAGGTGTCGCGAATGCGCTCTTGAAAAGCCGCCATTCTCTTCTTGTTTTCCTCCAACTCAGCATCCTGCTCGGCATACAGTTCCGTACGTCTCTCTTCGGCCTCTGCTGCAAGTCGTTTCCCAGCCCTGAATTGTTGAAATACATCCATCAAGTTGTGAAAGCGACATAGAGCATTGACCATGAGGTCTAGCGTTTCGTCATCGTGAGAGTCATACTGGCAATAGAAATAGAAATGAATCAGAGAACGAGAGCACTCAACTGTATGGTCAAATACACTGCGCTGAGAGGGACTTGGATCCCGCACAGTAATGCGTATGACACCAATAAGAAATCGTGTCATCGTCATTATTTCTCCTCCATTCCAACGCGAAACCTCACATATGCACATCTAGGCTTCATCATATCAAGGTATGCAGGCACCGAGAGCCAAAAATTATTGAACTTGTCAAGCTGCTTATGCTGCTTGAGAAATCTGTGAAGCTATGTTAGGAGGTGCTTCAACATCCCAATTTGCATTGTGTGAAGTAGATCAGGCTTGAAAAGATCGCTTGTAACGCAATTGAGATACCATGAAATGTTGAAACCTGGATTGACATCGTGGCATTTGAGATCAACGATGCGCAGGGGTGTATTTGAATCTGACAGTATTCGATAGATATTACCCTCTTGGAGGTTGTGTCGCTCCTGTCAGCTTGTGTTGGCAACGAACCGGATCGGTTTATCACGGATTGAACCAAGGTGAGGTTCGACAAGGATTCGATCCGAGGTTTGGGTGAAGTTCCGAGGTTTGTCACAAACCGGTTCGCGAACTATCTATCTTCGAACGATAATCGGTAAGCGAGTTCTTGTCCGATCGGCTCGAATGTTAGCGCATCTTGTAGCGGGAGAGGTTAGCTACAAGATACACTAACATTTGAGCAGATCGGACAAGAACTTGCTTACTTATTTTTGTTCGCAGTTGTAGGTCGAAATGGTGGGGTTTGAGGCGAACGGCTTGGCAAGGATCCAGGTTCGCTCGAACCAAACCGATTCGTCAATGGTACGGATCCTGGACAGTTCATTGCCAATACCAATGTCAGCGGCGGGGTAGATTGACCATTTCCTGCAATAGGTATTCGCACCAGTAGCATATACCATTGTTGATATTGTGAAGGTCATGGTGCTCGGGATAATCGGCCATCCATTCAGCCAGTGTCGAATAACAATACCTGAAGTTGTCATCGGTACAGCAGACATAGAAGGTGCGTGTCTCGGAATTGAGTTGGGATTGCAACAAATGCTGCAGCACATTCTGAGTGACCATTCGGTTATGCTCCCTCTGAGGATTTCTTCTTTTGAGAGGGACATCGTGCATCTTGATCGGAATGGGCAAAAGGGAGACCAACAATGCACTGTGCATTGTATGCTTCATCTGTGCGGCTGCGGATATGTTGCCGATGGTGATATATATAGGCGATATCTTCTTGTTGCCAGAGAAGTTTGTGAGGTGGGTGCTGTCAGACATGAATATCATCGGTACCAACATATCACCGACTGGTAGTGTTGTCTATACAATTATGAGTATTGTAAAGGGTATAGAGCATTGTAATGGGTATAAGAAGGAAGCTTACCTGCTTATCCCACCACCAGTTTCCAGTATGCATCTCATTGTAAATACGGTACCCAGCATTATTGAAACATCCTTTCGGAGTGTATGTAAGATGTTCCTCATTTGCTGGCTGCCAGAGTAGCCATTGTGTACACTCTATAAGGTCACGGTGCCAAAACTCAATTGCAACTGAATACTGCGCATTCCATGCCATCTGCAACGTAGCTTTCTTCCCGGAGTCATGGCCAAGTCCATCCTCCATTGCATCGATTTTCTGTCGGAGGTTGTAATTTGATTTCAGAGAATCACATACATACTCTTTAAGGCATCAGTTACCCTTCAGGAAGTTGTTGACGATGTTGGCGGGAAGACCTTTCGATGTGACCAGCTCTGCAAAATTGTACTCCTCCTCATTGTCGAACAGATGGAAGGGTTTGTGTAAGCACTGCTCAGAATTCTGCTTAGCATTGTACTTATCGTCAGTCGGAACGTATGCGATAGGGGCTCCTGCATCGGGATATGAGAAGCTTTTTGTATTTCAGTCAAATTCAGACTCTGATGGTTCTGCAGAAGGAGATGTGTGCAACTGAGAAAATACGTCAGGATCGTCAACGTGGTCATGGTTGGCATGAAAACCATGGTTAGCATGAAAACCACTGTGAGAATCATGGACGCATTGGTGAGAGTATTTTCGAATGCATTCAGGGGGCTCAGTGCAGTCTGTCTTCACCTCAAGAAGTTAGGTACTATATCGACGATGGTCACTGTCAATATGTTTGTAGAGCCACAGGTCAGACTTGTAAGGTTTCAAGCAAACAGGGAAGAAACAATTAGGAGTTCGTATGGGAGGTATGATACGCGTCATGTAGACAATACTGACGGCTGTATATACAGTTGGCAGAATATTATGAGTGTTGCCAAGCAGGGGTAATGTAATTGAACTGCATGGCATACAAAACTCACAGAGCTGTATATAAAATGCCATGACCCTGGAATATGCTGCAGACAGAGTTTGTTACGATGTAACCACATCCAGAGCCTAATTTGACCCTAATTGTTAGGTAAATATAAGAAAGACTCCATGGACTTGCTTGTTTCCTTGCTGTATTGATGTTTGACCAGGCAGATGATATGAAGCACAGATGAACACATGTGATATCACTCATTTTTGGTGCCAAGAAACTAGTTCTGAGTTCATGACACCACTGTACTGAGTCAATTCGTGGTGACTGGAGAGGCCTATATACTGCCAGAGATGCCGGTGACACTTCTCAAACTTCATATGGAAGGTTTCGACTGTTTGTGATACGACACTGCATCATTATATTGGAACTTGATGTCACTGGTAGTGTTGGCAACGAAGCGGATCGGTTCGTCACGGATCGAACCATGACGGGATTCGATCTGGATTTGATCCGAGATTTGGGCGGAGTTCCGAGGTTTTTACAAACCGGTTCGCGAACCATCTACCTTCGAGCGATAATAGGTAAGCGAGTTCCTGTCCGATCCGCCCGTTTTGTAGCGCATCTTGTAGCGGGAGAAGTTAGCTACAAGATGCGCTAAAACTCGAGCCGATCGGACAAGAACTCGTTTACTTATTTTTGTTCGCAGTTGTAGGTCGAAATGGTGGGGTTTGAGGTGAAAGGCTTGGCAAGGATCCGGTTCGCGCGGACCAAATCGGTTCGTCAATTGTACGAACCCCGGGCGGTTCGTTGCCAACACTAGTCACTGCTGTATGGTTGGAATCCAAACTGACAGACTTCGATGCTGTGACTCAACATTCATATGACATGTGTGTCTCACACTCAAGAAGTTGTTCAAATAACTCTCAGAGACGTATAAAACATGCAGTGTATCTTTCAGGCCGGAAGAGAAGTACTGATAGGAGTTCACAACTAGGAAAATTCCTTTTCAAGTATGATGTTTGATGTCACCAATGGTTTCAAATCTTCTGTGAGCCGCTCCACATGATTTCAGCATCTTGATGGCCCATTCTGCACTGTATATATACTGCTATACACTCCCTCCATTTCAATTCTTCTCCATCATCTCTATCTACTCCATCTTTACCAATTTACCACTCTCATCGTCGTTTTCAGACACATTAACCCTAACCCTGACTGACCCCCTTATACACCTTCTTTACAGCTCAGAATATTGCAATGTCACCCAAAAAGATGCCATCCACCCCTCCAAAACCGATGCAATTAAGGACACTCTTCACCACGATGGTTTCGTAAAGCAGTTCATGGCCGAGCATATTCGAGGTATTATTCGGATGTATGCCATTAATGGTATCAAGGATGATGGCATGATTGACTTGATGTATGATATCCTTTATTTGGACCCAGTAACTACAAGGCACTTTGCACAGTTTCACGCGATGTGGAAGCATCGGATATCGACTCAACCACAATATATGGAATGGTGGAGTGGGTTCCAGATGTTTCTCTGAGACTGTTTTGATAAAACTTGGGTGCAGATGAACCGATATCATAAAGAAAACCCACCTTTACCTACTGATACCGACCCTGACTCTGACGACTCTGATGATTCTGACGACTGTGACAACCCCAAACTTGGCAAAGGCCATGCCCAGAAAGACAGCTGGTATCTCGGGACACCGAAGTTGCAGCCACCCTCCCACAAATGTGCTATGCCACCGACCATCATTGCCTCTGCCCTCCAGAAGAAATGAAAACTCAATGAGATCTCTACCAGCCCTATCAGCCCAGCACTTATATACCCCTTCAGGGTTTGCATTGTCAACCCTGAAAGCTACGGCCCATAAAGCTATGACCTTTGGGATGATATCTTCATTCACCACAGCTCGAATAGATGGCATCTCTCACGAGTCGAGAAACTCACCGCAAAGGCCGTACACCATGCTGTGGGTCACCCATGTCCTGCCTGAGATGTCAGTTGTATTCTTGGATGTCATATTATACCCAGCGAAATCTTTCTGTAGCAATGGAATGCAACTCGACTCAATAGCCACGACTCTGTGATCACCTTCTTTTCTGTTACAGCTTACAATCCTCTCATCGTTGTGGCTGTTGTAGTATTGGCAATGAACCGCCCGGGATCCATAGCATTGACGAACTGGTTTGGTTCGAACGAACCTGGATCCTTGCCATGCCTTTCGCCTCAAACCCCACCATTTCGACCAACAACTGCGAACAAAAATATGTAAGCGAGTCCTTGTCCGATTCGCTCAAATATTAGTGCATCTTGTAGCTAACCTCTCCCGCTACAGGATGCGCTAAAGATCGACCCGATCGGATAAGAACGCGCTTACCGATTATCGTTCGAAGATAGATAGTTCGCGAACCAGTTTGTGACAAACCTCGGAACTTCGTCCAAACCTCGGATCGGATCCTTGTCGAACCCCACCTTGATTCGATCCGTGACAAATCGATCCGGTTCGTTGCCAACACTAGGCTGTTGTGAAGCCAATTGCAGTTGCGCCTCCAAACAATCCATGAGCTACTCCACCACCACTACTATCAGCACCAGCACCAGCACTACCACAATCACCACCAGCACCACAATCACGATCGTCTCCCCCGGAAACATCTGGTGCCTCCGAACCGGCAGAGAGCCCGATACCTGCTGCTAGATTCATTGCAATAAATCACTCGGCAATGATACAACTGGAGGTGACTGCTACTCACCACGTCGAGTGTGCCTCTCTCAAAGATGTACCATCTTTTGTACTGGAGGAGTCAATAAGTACCAGAGTTGCACGAATGGCGGAGACAGCACAAATTGTTGAGGTGCCATCCCAAGCAGTGGTGGAGTTTCAGCAACAGTGGGAGGCAAGGTCGCAAATGGAAGAGGTTTTGGTGGAGGAAGAGACAATGTGCGACATTTTGTCTGTGTCGGTAGGTATTGATGAGTCGTCAGAGCCGGTGGCAATTGGCACGCACCAAGATGTCAAGGCCGGTATGAGCTTCATACGGCTCGAGGCATCGAGTTTGACTTCTCTACCCTGGATAGGTGAGCAATTTAAATGATGATTTCCGGTACGTCCAACAGTGCTGCAACAGACTAGCATAATAACGAACATAGCTTCGCGTTTGGTGGTTGGCTTAGCGTTTGGTGGTTGAGTTAGATAGGGTTTTTGCATATCCTCTTTGAATCGGGTGGAGTCGTTTTTGCATTTTACAAAGATGTTTTTAGTCTCGTTTGGATTTTCTTGGCATTATTGATATTTGATTGAATAATTATACGTGACTCCGAGTCTTTCGTGACAAGCTAATACAAAATCGTTTGAATCTGTCCCTTTATGAGAAAACCATTCCAGTGCAATGTTCAGCGATGTGTCAGTCGTTTTCTACACTCCATTACCCTTCGTCTACATCGCAACTGTACTCTTTTTCTGCCTTTCTGACATTCCAACCTTTCTGACATTCCTGCCTTCTGAAAATGACCCAAACAACAAAGACACCACACAAGGCCGCATCTTCAATTCCAAAATGAGTACTGGCAACTCCTGGCACCCCAATACCACATACAGCAAACGGTCATAAGGGGAAACTCACTTTGCAGTCTGACAAATAGAAGTGAAAGCGGACGAAAGCTATACCCTCACATATCAAATGTTCGAATTTGACTGCCCAGGTCTCCTCAGTATCTACACCCATTGTATCCGCACCAAATTTAGCCCTGAAACCCTCTATGCCCCCGCCGAATCAAGCGTCAAATTCGATGTCACCAGCACCCAGTATCATTTCCAATGTCGGTATTCATTCAGCGATGAACTTTAGTCACCTCCGGAGTCTACACCCATCACCATCGGCTACACAACTCATCCTATCGTCAAAGCCGAGGACACTGTCAAGTCTGTCGATCAGCAGTAAATGATATTTCAGTCGAAGTGTCCTTGTACCAGGTGACCTTCGAGTTACTGCTGTACTGGAGACAATGCATCGCATGATGGAAAAGCAACTGCTGAACGAGACACCATTTCCAACGGAAGCTGAGTTTCTGCTGGTAGCTTATACGATTCCGAAAGTGGTAGATACCGACTAACTTATCGTTTCCAACTCAAAGTCAGTAGAGCATTCCTGGGCGAAGGCATTCAGGCAGGAAGGAGTCAATATTAGCTTCCAGGAATGTCAGAAGGAGTGTCTCAAGATAGTAAGGTATCTCTCAGAATTGCATACGTACTAACTAACCGGCCATATATCAGATCAAAAACAGTTGCAATACAGTCATATCACACATGATCAAGAAGGCCCATGAATGTTTAGTGAGACTATACATTTTGCACCTTTTCGATGATGATGAGCGCCGGATACACATCGATCCAATTCTTTCAGAATTTACATTCGTTGTGCACCAATGCGATCGTATGCATAAACCTGATGTGAGTTCAACCTGATGTGAGTTCTGTCTGCAACTTGTAGCATTGCTAACACTACCAGGAACGAGCTAGCTATTTTCTTGCCGAGGACATTTCAGGATTTCTATATATACATTTCTTCCAACGAATGCGCAAACACGGCAAGCATTCCGAGGGCTTCCATGACTGGATTCAGGAACAGATACCCCTGGCACTGCTTATGTTAACATGTACGGCATTGCATCACACACTGATAGAGTGGCAAAGACATGGAGGTTTAGCTCCAACAAAGATTGCAATCGATGACCTCGAAACATGGTGGAACAGATTCGAGTGATAGTACTTCAATCGAGATAATGATGGCAGGAAGTATGGCCTTTACAATCCATGCAATTGCTCTAACAATTCGCAGAGACTTATACTGATCTCATCAATATTTTCAACGATTTCCCATCTCTATTGAGACAGAAGGTAATCAAGCCCATAAGGGCGTCCCTCAACAACCTCATTCCACATGAGAAAGGAGCCAATAACATGCCACCCATGGGCAAGCCTCATCGACTGGTTTTAAACAAGACTGTGATGGAAGCCCTTATGATAGAGCCGGACATTACAACTCCGATCATTACTGCAATTCACATTCCCATTTCTAAAGATTTGTCTTTCAATGCTGAAGATGGGATTGACGATGGCAACAATGATAGCGACAATGATAGTGTCAATGATAGCGACAATAATAGCGACAATAATAGTGACAATGATAGTGACAATGATAGTGACAAAGCGCATGACGACAATGATAGCGACAATGAGCATGATGATATCCACAGTGCTAGGAGTCATGCTCAGCGACATCGTGGTCTCCAGCTGGATAATAATAAGATTGAGAATGAGGAGGATGAGAATGAGAATGAGAATGAGAATGAGGAGTCGGTGGATGACTGCGAAGGAGATAGTAGTTTAGAGGATTTGCTTCAAGCTGGCTGCAAGGTGTAGCATGGCATTTGGAACAAGTAGAGAGTAGTTTAGAGGATATACTTCATACTGGGAGCAAAGTGTAGTATGGCATGTGGAATGGGAAACTGTATATATTAGATCTTAATATCAAACATCGTCAATAGTAATGTCACTGCACAGTATCTGTCGCCCGAGATGTGAATGCAATTTAGGACATTGTATAAACGTCGCATGCTGTGAACATTGTGTTATATCACGGTGTACATTGCACTCATGTATTACATTGGAGGTATTGTGTATCAAAAGGTGTGCATACTGTATGGATACGTCGGTAATAATTATGTGCACTGTATAGCTACACCAGTAAGGAATGCTGCGTCAGGAGATGCAAGCACAACGCCAAGGGTTGTGTATATGTACGTACAGTGTGACTTCACGATGAGGCTCAAAAGGTTTCGTCTGAAGTGCCTGATATATGTTAAACGTTCTGGCGTCCAGAGTGTGACTTGGTTTTTTTTCCGATAATTCATGCTATTGTTATCTTGGGATGTATATTATCAGTAGTGGTAAAACTCAAGAAGTACTTGGGTGTATTGGATAGGATCATTAAATGTATGTATTTCAGAGACGTTTACACAATGTATGGTATTGGCAATGACTGCAAGTAGATAGCAGTTCATTGTTCTAAGTTCCTTTTCAGTCAACTAGCAAATCTCCTCATATGATTTCTTGGGTTTCGTCATTGTCAAGTATGCTGATATCGATTGCCATAGCATGTTGTCTTTTGCGACTACTTTGAACTTTGTAATCAGTTGTTAGAGCCACCTCAGAAGATATTTTAACATGTTCAACCTGTATTGTGTGAAGCAGGTTTGGTTTTGGATGATCACGAATAATTGAACTAGTGTGTGACAATTTAATATTATCAGAATTAATGCGACACCCTTTAAGAATGTACAAAGTCTCAACGGAGTCATACATAATTGGCTAGACAATTGGTAGGATAGAAGAATCGATATTCCTGGAGCTTTGTGCAGGTTGGTCAATCCTGACTCATATAGTATTATCGGGATTCTGAATATCAGATAGACTCTCTTCTGTATCATGTAAGGTTGATCGGGCAGCTTGCTACAATGTTTAATGAATGTTAGGATGATGGAGTACCAATGGCATACCGATATACCTGCCCAATGTATTTTTAATCAACTTCAAATAAAGTGCATAAACTATATCGATGATTGTGCAGTACCGTATGCTCTGGAATGTCTGCAATCCATTTTGACAGAAACGTCTGATATTGCCAGTAATGACCGTCAGCACAGTAAGCAGTGAACTGACAATCATGCGCATTGGTTCGATGTGGCAGTAAGTAGTTGAAACTACTGTACCCCACAAGTTGATTATTTCCTCATTTGGGAGTATTTTGTGAAGAGGAAATATGATGTAATATTCATGGCTGTGGCAGAAGTACTATCAGAACAACACTGTGAGTTATTGGTTTCATCTGAATGGTACTGGAGAGTTTGCCAATGATGGTGTAAATGGATCATATATTGTAATCACCAAGGAAATTGGTGGAATATGTCGAACAAGAAAAGAAGCTCAGGGAAATGATAGATTCGTGTTGTGAGAGACAATACTAAGTATTGCGAGAAAAATTAGTTTTAATTCTCCAAGCAATTGATACACTTGGATTTCCCACCACCAGTTTGTAGTATGTATCTTGTCGTACAGATATCACCTGTCATTTTCAAAAGAACACTCAGGAGTATACACTAGATACTTCTCATCTATCTTTTGACCCAAAAGCCATTTCGGATATAATATGAAATTCAGAGAGTAAAATGCGATTGACTTAGGGTGGCTTTCATTCCATATGAAATTCATTGTATCTTTATTCATACAGAATGGCAAAGGCAATCAGACATTTAGTTTATCATCTGATGCAGTATGTGTGTTCACCTTAGAGATTCTTTCACTGACACCTGAAGCCCTGTGTCTCCTTTTAACAGATCATCATTGAGATCCAATGTCACTCTGTGTATAATCAATATCTGTGCAAGACAAAACCCAGTAGCATCAGACAATAGTTGCCAAGGATTACCATGACCATGTGTGGAGTTGCCTTCAGTCTTGGTGGGAATAAGTGCAGTAGCAGACTGATATTTCGGAATGTATGTGTTACTGGTATCGGTTCTGCAGGTGACAAAGGATCACGTGATGGTAATTGTATGTCATTGAATGTATCTGGTATGGGATCATCATTCGGAAATAAAGGGGATAGGTTTCAATTGATCTCATTACTTGGTCAACTCTGAAGGTTTCACTTCTGATTTCTATTGTTAATAGCTATACTTGGATGTGATCTTGAGGTACAGTATTAAGCCGCTCGCATCATTACAGAATACTGTTATGGATGATAGTTCTCCATATACTCAGTCCTCTAGGTATTAAAGTTTGTATGCTTGCCACAGACCTTGCAAAGAAATATTCCGATATTTTGTGTCTTAGTTGATGGTATTAGGAACTTTAGACATTGTTGGTATGATGTTGCAAGTAGTTGGTAGTTAATACCTGATAATTGATTGTGGAAAAATGTGGTTATTTATAACTTAAACATCAATCAATGGATGGCTGTCCTTCAGCAGTTAATCAATCAGTAGATAAGTAAGAAAGGATATACCTCAGATTCTAAGAGCAGTTGATAGTTTCTGTGGCAACAAAAGTTGTTTCAGTATGTAACACCGGAAGCATCACTCCAGATTTACTTGCACAAGTAGTATCCTTACTACTTTCAGGACTTGCTTGCGATGGTGGTTTTGAAGATTCGCTCAGGATATGAAAGTCACTGAAGCTAAAGATTCAAGCAAAGATGTTTGGCTTTCCAATGCATATATTATTAAGGCTTGTTTTCCTCGTTAAGAAGGTTGCCCTTCTACCCTCAGAGATTCTAGAGGTCTTTATACCTCTATCCTCTCACTCTAACAATTACATCTATCTATGCTTCTCTCATGAGCTTCTCTACCTAACCTTCCTTTCGTACCAATACCCTTTCTGCCCTTCAGTGCTCTTCTGGACCTTCTGCATCTTTCCACATAGATCTCTAGCTCAGATGAATAGGACCCCTACTGATATCAGTCCATCAGACTTCTGTGGTCCGGCCCTATTGTATCCTTTCAATCTCTTTGCTTCCAGCCAAATGGTATTCTTTCGATCATGAAGGAGATTGGAGGCTTCGTCAGCTATGCTATAAATGCAGGTGCTTTTGTATCTACAGCTTTGCAGCTGTCATCGTATTATCGATGGCATGAGGTGGCAGTGTATCGACTCAATAACCACTTCTAACTGCTGATCAGTGGTGTGGTTGACTGCATGACAACTTATCTGATTCCGTTGGGTGCGAGTGATAATCGATATAGTTTCGATGACATCCAGGGATGACGCTTGTACTATACCGATACAGCTATCATCGAGTGATCGTAGGTGATCCCACTCAGATGGCCCTTGGTGATGTGCAACCTGTGAGGTGTAACACTACCTCCGCCTTTACAGAGTTCGTCTCTGAACGATCATACTAATTTGCTCTTTGTTGTTTTGATAAAAATGACCTCTTGTACCCAAAATCCAAAGTTCCTCCTTTCTTCCTTGGTAAAATATGACTCCTTGTGTCCAAAATCCAATTTCCTTTCCTAGGTATCTTGCTAGCCGTTAATGATCCATCATGCAGAAAAGGTATTAGCGTAACCTCTTGTCCTTAGCTGCCTGAGTGTTCCACATATGATAATCCTTCAATAACTTCTTGCCATCGAAATTCACATAAGGTTCCTCTGTCCAATCTGCTTCGTCTGGATACCCTTTCCATTTAACCAGATATAGCACCATCTTTCGTTCCTTGCGATATTGGCTGCCCATGATCTCTTCAACCTCATAACCTGTTTCGTATTCGTAGTCTTCTACATTGTAACCTAGTTTGTTTCCTTTGCTGGTAGCGAGTTCTGGTACAGGTCTGATTGGAATAGTGGCCGTTCGATTAGGATAAATGAGAGAGACATGGAAACCATTATGGATTAGCCAACGCTTAGGCAATTCAAGCTTAATTGCCTTGGGTGAAAGTACCTTTAGCCACTTAAAAGGACTATGTAGCTTCACATCTAGCTTTCTAGATGGACATCTGATCTTGTTTTCTTTTCTATTTAGCATGACTAGATCACCAACCAAATATTTTGGAGGTTCCTTATCATGTTTATTATGGTACTTTTCCATTGTCTCTTGTACCTTCCAGAAGCCTTTTCGACATAGGTCATGCGCACTAGACATCTGATCAATATAGTTCCTTGTTGTCGTATTCTTTGCTTGGGCTTTAACTGGCCAATTCGTTCGAGGATCGAATTCATAATTCGCAAAGAAAGGTGACTTGCCAGTCACAGTAGTAAGTGAGTTGTTGTAGGTGTACTCTGTCAATGGCAATATTTCTGACCAATTATCTTGTTCGTAGTTGCAGTAGTTTTTGAAATAGCACTCCAGCATCTGATTTACTCATTCCGTTTGACCATCAGTCTGTGGGTGAAATAGTGAAGACATCTTCAACTGAATATGGAGAGCCTGAACCAAAGAAGAACAAAACGTGGATGTGTATCTGGAATCTCTGTCTGATACTATGTTCGAGGGTAGGTAATGGAATCTCCATACTTCTTTACGGATGATCTTTATCAGGTCTGTGGCTTTCTTCTCGCCATCTTTCAGTTGGATGAAGTGTGCCATCTTTGTAAATCTGTCAATGATAACTGAGACTTATGAACAACCCCCTAACACAGGTAAGTCATTAATGAAATTCATAGATATTGAATCCTATGGATGGCATGGTAATTCGAGAGGTTGTAAAATTCTGTAGTGAGTGTGTTGAGCTGCTTTGTTCTTCTGACATTTAGGACATGAGCAGACATAATCTTCGATGAATTTCTCCATCTCTGGCCAAAAGAACTTCCTTCGAACCAACTCAATTGTTTTATCTTGTCCTATATGCCCAGCAACCTTCCAATCATACTCTGCTTCGAGTACCTGTTTTCGTAACTGCAGATCGTTTGGGATCCACAGTCTGCCTTTATAATAAAGGGCTTCATTGTCGAACGAGATGTCAGGGCTTGGTCTACCTTCTATTGCTCTAACATACTCTTCCTGTCATGCAGCGTTGTTATTTGCAACATCTACCACTGCCTCTAATAATCAAGAATTGAACTTAACTACTGAGATTGACCTCAACTTAGCATAAGAAATCATAATCTGTTCGTCTCGTAGCTTCGCTGCTGTCATCTGGACTGTTTCCTCTTCAGATGTCACCAACTGATCGGGTCTTGAAACGCAATGTATTGGTTGATTTTCATTCTCTTCGATACCCCCTCCCCCTTTTTAGGGTGGTACTCTGAAAGTCTAGTTAATACATCTGGTTTCCCATTTGCACTGCCTGGTCGGTAGAATATCTTCAAATCATAACCAGCTAGTTCTTGTGCTCAATGGGCATGTATCCAATTCAGTATCTAAGTAGTGGTGAAGTACTAAAGATTCTTGTGATTGGTAAACACACTGATCTGATGGGCTGCACTTTTGAGACAACATGTCCATTCTTTAAAGGCAGATACTATTGCTAGCATCTATTTATCATCATATGCATCTCATAGTTAGTCTCTACCTTATCCATCTTTCGAGAGTGGTAGGCCACAGGATGTAATCGTCTATCAATCACTTGGGAAAGGACTGTGCAGATAGCGAAGTCACTGGCGTCAATCTCAACCACCACTGGATGCTCGGGTTCAAAGTGGTGAAGGATGAGTACCTTAGTAAAACATGTTTTTAACAAATCGAAAGCCAGTTGACAGTGTAGATTTGCTTTCCAATCAAACCGTTTGCCAGTTTGTTTGGTTAGGTCTGTCAATGGTTTGCAGATTGTCGAACAGTCCCTGATAGAGCATCGGTAGAAATTGGCAAATCCCAAGAATGACTGAACGTTTTTGACTGAGTCTCGTGTTTTCCACTTCCCGATAGTATCAACCTTATCTTCTGCCATACGGACACCTTCTTCCGATATAATATATCCAAGGAATTCAACTTATTTCTCATGCCATTTGCACATATCTGGTACTATAGCCAAGTTGTTTTCCTGTAATCTGCGAAGGACTTCTCTTGTCGATCTTATATGCTCTTCTTGGTCTTTCGTATAGATAACGATATCATCTATATACACTACAACTCTATGATCGATTATATCTGTCACGATCTCGTTCATCATATCCTGGAATGAAGCTGGCCCATTTGCCAATTCAAAGAGCATAACCAAGTATTCATAATGCCCATATCTCATACGAAATGCTGTTATCAACTCGTCACTAGGCTTAATTTGAATGAGATTATAAGCAGCCTTGATGTCAATCCTTGTGAAGAGTTTGGAGCCGTTAACTCTATCCCTAAGTTTGTTCATAAGTGGTAAAGGATACCGGTTCATAATCGTGATACGGTTGAGTCCTCTGTAATCCATACACAACGTTAAATCCCTTCCTTGAGGTTTTGGGACAAAGAGTATAGGTGTTGCAGCTGGTGACTTGCTTGGACAAATCTTGCCAGAGTCAAGCATTTCTTTTAGATATTCTTTATGGACCAAAAGTTCTTTTTCAGAAAGAGCATAGATGGAACCCCATGAAGGTTGCTCCCCATCTTTTAAGTCTATTGCATGATCAAATGATCGATGTATTGGTAGTTCATTAGCAGTTTCTCTATTATATACTGACTGAAATCTTGATACTGCCATGGAATTCGCTCAACCCAATCAATTTCCATATCGTTTGCTACCTTAATATGTATACATCCAATCACTTCGATCTACCGTTGATCAGTACCAAACCTGAGAATACTATCGTCATATTCAATCGAGAATGTACTAAGAGCTGTCTATGTACAATGCTGATAACAATTCCTCGATGTGAATTGGAGTTTATCACCTTCTTCAGTGATTCCTCTCAGTGCTTCATGTTTGACCATCTACCAGTAAGGTATTATGATATCAGTTGCTGATTCTATAGGACCGATCTCGAAGGTGTCTTTAGTATAATGTTTTTCGCACCGAAGAGTAACTGGAAAGGTATACTGCTATCCAGCTCCATCTTCTACACTCTTTCAATTGAAGTTTTCAACTGACTTTGGTTCCGTTCGAGTTACCAATGGCACTCGATTAGACCCGGCCCACTGTTTTGACATCATAGGTATATCACACCCAGTGTTCAGAAGGACTCTCACCAAGAAGTTCTTCTTGTCCTTGAATGATGCAAACATGGGTACTGTAGGTCCTGAACCAGTCTTTGATTCTGAGGATAATTGTTTCACTTTCTTGGATTGAGGTTGAGGTGTATCGGCTGAGACCTTGTGTTTTCGTTCTTTTTGTGTGGAAATCATAACGAAATGCCTTTCGACACAGCTCCAACCACAACTGGTTGCGGTTTTACTAAGTGTATGGGGTATGAGGGTGTTTTCAAGTATGATGTGGTAGTTGTATGTCTGCTTTTGGGTACTATTTGACCAGCATATTTCGAGTACTGAACTCATCCTCAGACACCCTTTGTTAAGAACAGAAAGAAGTCATTTCTCATTAAGCTAAACTCAAGATACAACAACTGTGGGTATCTATACATGAAAGGAAAGATCACAATCCTAGAACTTAAGAAAAGACATAAGAAACTCAGCATCTCTCAATCGTTAATTTCCATAACATCAAAGTCTACCTCATACAACCTCCTCAAGGGTATGTGAGTTGCAGACCCTGTGATTCTATCAACCAAACTCTTCTGTCTGACCTTCGAATTTGAGACTGTAGTTTCCTGCTTCAGAGCTTCCTTCTTATCCCTGGATTTCTTGTTCTTCTTGCTAGACAAAGCCTTGATAGGATTCTTACAGAAGAACCATTGATCATGCTCAGAGAATCTACAATACTTGCATTCATTGCGTTTGGCTCTTGCTTCTAGAAGTCTTTCAGGAATATCCTTAGGGATTCGGCCTTATCAGTGTGAATAGGCTTCAGTCCCTTCTTTTCAGTTCGACATTTCTTGGGGTCAGAACCTTTGTCTCTCTCTGGATTCTTTTCTTGGTTCTTGCCCTTGCCCTGGTACTCATCTCTCTTCCACTTGTTTCCCTTCTTGCCTTCGGAGTTGTCATGGTTCTGATGAGACCTATTTTTTTCTGCCAACCGATCTTCATATGATATATCCACTCGCCTCATTAATTCGATGAAGGCTGTGTCATTCTTGGGTGGTACCTCTGCAGTTGACATTCGATCCAAAATATCTTTGTTGATTACTTGTTTATGTAATGGTGGCCGGCCTATGGCAGGGTAACCGCCCATCCACCCAGTATATAGTCAGCTCGTGTGAGTACTCTTGCACGTCATCGATAACCTTACCACTCGAATCTATCTCATTCTCGAATTCACATTTGCAACCATATCAACACTTATACGCGGCCATATACAGATGTACACCCTTACACTGTTATTGATCTTTAGTAATTGAATATGTTTCACTCACGGTATTTCCTGAATTACCCCTTTTCGACACATTACCTATCATTGGAAAGTTATACGAATACACAAGATCACTTTGATATATTCTACAAATCGACGAGAGATTACATCGAGATATTTACCCCTTTTTATTGACATGTCGATATCTGCGCCAGACCATCGAGCCAGATCATCGAGTTGAAAGCGAAGTCAAAAAGTATGAAGGAAGCCAAAGACAAAATAAGACCCAAAGACGAAATAAGATCGAAAGACTGAAAGAGGCCGGAAGACATGGTGAAGTCAAGACCGAATTGAAGGAAGGTGCAGTCAAGACCAAGGTGATGTCAAGACCAAGGTGAAGTCAAGACCAAGTCACTGGGCAAGGTCGATGGGCAATTGTCGGAGGGCAACTGAAAGTCAAAGGTCGAAGCGAAGAGTAATCGATAACATTTGGTGGGATGACCATACCTACGATCCGGATTTCAAGCGTATGTGATCAAGATCATCCTTTGCACGGAAGTGCGCCACATTGATTGCATGGAAGTGAAACTGAATCGAAAGCTCTAAAGTGCACTTGACGATCTCCTTCCTCCAAACTGAGCGGAAGCTCCGTAGCGCACCTACGACCTGTTAGCATCTATCCACGAACGAAGCTGCCAGCTCACTTACAGAGCATCAGTATTGCACAGAAGTACACTTACGGAGAAAGACTACTGAGGGTACAAGCTTTCGCACTGGATTTATATTGCAAGTTCAATCTTCTCTTGGATACTCACAAGTTAAATAATCAACGAACCATATACGATTGATGATGAGAGCCAATGACGTTAACCGATACAAGTACCACTGAGCCTGCGCTACAGAAGATATGGACTTGGAGCTTGGTGCTGCCGAGCTACGAAAGTCATGGATTTGGAGATATGGACATGTGGAGGTTACAGGGGTCAATTGAACGTTTCCTTCTCTTCACTTCACTTTTCTTATTAGATCTCGACCCGGTACAAATGGTGTCGGCATGGGTCTTACCACCTACCACTGAAGGTTGTCTTTCTCTGTGCGCCGGATCCACCGAAAGGTCACCCTTGAGCAGTACCGATGCGCAGTGGGATTTACGAGGCCATACGAGGGCGTACGAGCTTTCATTTGTTTCTTCTTGGATTGTCTCTTCTCTTCATCTATGGGTATGCAGCCCAGGAGGTTTGCAGATAAAGAGTGAGATGATGTATTAGCGGTCGGCCTATGGCTGGATAACCGCCCATCAACCCAGTATATAGTCAGCTCGTGCGAGTGCTCTTGCACGCCATTGATAACCTTACCTATTGAATCTACCACATTCTCCAATCCACGTTTGGAACCGTATCTATACTTATACAAGGCCGTACACAGACGTACACCCTTACAGTTTAAAGGAATAGATATATGAGGTTCCGCTTAAGCAAACTTGGAAGTTGAGGGTTTCCATCTTCGTTAGGTAGTCTTCAATATGTCGAGTATACTTTAGATCATTCATCTTTCGCAGGAACTTCTCTTCCTCTTGCTTAACGACAAACCTTTATTCTATCATACTGGTGAACAACTTCCAGTTATCAACCTGAAAGAACTTCTTCTTCATATCTTCTTCACGATTATCATACCAGACTAGGGTCTTGTTTTCCAAGAGCCCTCTAATCCAGATTATCTTATCGATTTCATTGTGGAATTAGTCGCGGAAATACTGTAGATAATATTCCACTGATTGAATCGATCCTCGATATATTTCTTGGGATCCTTCTTATCACTTTGGAAGATTGGAGGCATTTTCATTTTGCCTTTCTTGGACAATCTTGCTGGCAAGTGAGGGTTGGAAGGTGTGTCATAATCTGTACCACAAGAAGGAGGTAAAGGTACCTGGCTTGGATGCAAACTTCCTTCATTACTTGCTCCACTTCCTTCTCCTCCACCCCCTCCGCCTCCTCCGCCTCCTCCTCCTCCTCCTCCACCTCCACTTCCTCCACTTCCTCCACCACCACCTCCCCCTTCTTCCTCATCTTCCGAGCCAGAGAGGCCAGATTCTGAACCTGAACCTCCTGATGGCGGTGGGGCTCCCTCAGGGTGTGGAGTAAGGGCTTCTTTAACCCAATATCCTTCTCCTTTGGTACCAATACAGTTGCGAAAATGGAACCCTTCGTCACTTGGTTTAATATCTCCTTGTTGATGTCCAAGGACAGATCCTGCTAGGGACTTGATAGATTGTTTGGTGGTTTCATCCGATAGCCTAGTCATAAGGGTCCTCGTGAATTCCCGAAATTATTTCTCCATGTCCTTTTGAGTCTTCCTTATATCACTTTCTCTGTGTTTTTCAGTATAAGCCTTTTTCCTAAATTCCGACACTCTCCTAGCCTCTGCGTTGGCTTTCCGCTTGACACTGGTAAGTTCTTCTGACTGAGTGTGTACTTGGAGAGTGAGTCTTTGCTGGGCTCTTTTCCTTTTTTCCAATATGCCAGAGAGAGAGGTCTACACTGCTGATGAGGCGTGTATCTCCTTTCCAAGAGCCAGACGTAGCTCCTCATATGCTTCAGAAGACTGTGCCTTTGCAATTACAAATAGAGTACTACCATTGGCCGGAAATACCTGGGACTGAGCAATGATGGCTGAGTAAAGCTCTAGCTGTACCCTCTGCAGGTTATCGACTCCTGAAGCCACAGCAACATAAATCTCGTTTTGCCTCTACACTAGGGCTTTGTATGTTCTGACCAATTCAGGTAATGCCTATCTGATTTTGATGTTACTTGTTTGAGTCTGCATATTCAATGTATCCATCCAGTTCAATTCTGCCTCGATGCTGTTTATCAAAGAGACAACCCAATCAGGAATATCATTCCGCACTATGAGTTCATAACAGGCTACTTGTTTCCCTTTAACTTCTGCTACTATCAATGCACTCTCTCTTCGTATCAGCATCACTGCCTCTCCCATCATTGTGCCATATCCAGTATCCGTCATTGCTCAGAGTATGACCCAGATTTGCCCTTGAAAGATCCTGGTATAAAAGCTCAAAGTTCTGAAGAAGGGGACTAAATCGAGATCCCAATCAATATGGACCTGATACCAGCTTCCTGTTATAACTATAATGAAGCTTTGTAGTCTGGTATGTGGGGCATTCACAAGCCTGGGAGGACAATGGTTCCAATTAGGGCTAGCAAGATGACTATCTTCAGGTATGCGAGAGATTGCTGCATTCAGAGGTGTATGCAGTATAATACTTCGGTTTTCGATCGATGGATAGTGACTGCTAACTCTAACTGGATATAGTTCTGTTCTTACACAAGCTCACAGTGATTGCTTTCCTTAGGGAGAGACTCTCTTTCCGAGCTAATATAGAGATCGAAATCTGGTTTGTGGTACCAGCACTCTCCCTGTGAGATGTGACAGCCAATATCTGGAATATAAAACCACATAAGCATCAAGAACTATTGACCGCTTGGAGGGTAGAAAGATAGCTTGAACAGAAGTGTTTCTTTGATAACAATATAATGTAACACTGGGAGTATCACTCCAGACTTACCAGCACAAGTAGTATCCTTACTACTTTCATGACTTGCTTGCGATGGAGGTTATGAAGATTCGCCCAGCATGTGAAAGTCACTAAAGATAAAGATTCAAGACAAAGATGTTTTGGCTTTCCAATGCGTATATTGTTAAGGCTAGTTCTCCTCGTCAAGAAGCTTGCCCATCTACCCTCGGAGATTCTAGTGGTCTTTATACCTCTATCCTCTCGTTCGAACAATTACTTCTATCTACACTTCTCTGATGAGCCTTTCTACCTAACCTTCCTTTCATACCAATACCCTTCCTGCCCTTCATCGCTCTTCTGGACCTTCCGTATCTTTCCGCTTAGATCTCTAGCTCAGATGAATAGGATCCCTACTGACATCAGTCCATTGGACATCTGTGGTCCGGTCCTATCGTATTCTTTCGATTTCTTTGCTTCCTAGCAAATGGTATCCTTTTGATTGTAAGGGAGATTGGAGGCTTCATCAGCTACGCTGCAAACACAGGTGCTTTCGTATCTACAGCCTCTCAGCTGTCTTCGCATTATCTATGATATGAGCTGGCAGTGTATCGGCCCAATAACCACTTCTAACTACTTATGAGTGATGTGGTTGACTGCATGAAAACTCTTCTGATTCCATTGAGTCTGAGTGATAATTGATGTAGTTTAGATGACATCCAAGGTTGGTGCTTGTACTATCTCGATACAGCTATCGTCGAGTGATCATAGGTGACCCCGTTCTGATGGCCCTTGGTGATGTCCAACCTGTGAGGTGTAATACAGTACTTCAAATAATACAGGGGGTACATATTCTAGATATCTCTATCTATCATTATGACTGCTCAAAGCATTAAATTAAACATCTCAGGTAATGATATGGTAACAGGTGAAATACCTAGTACATTCAAATGGTTCGCAGCAACTGTTTGGGAGGTCAAAACCTAAAAGCCAATCAAATAGATATCGAAAAGTATATCTGTATTCACTGGCAGAAGTCCTCAGAGGGTATATAGGTTAGGAGTAATCATGCAGTCATGTTGAAGTGGTAATAACAATTTTCCCGAGCATCTTTTTTCCCAAACAATGGTCAGAATCGTGGGATTCATTGGTACTTGTATTTATTTGTGAGCATATTGCTGGTATAGAAGATCTTACTGACTGGGTTCCAATCTATGGTAGTTGGCAGCATGTAATGGCGGTGTCAGGTGCACTTGGCTCCCAAGTGTACTTGGCCCTCGCAGGTGCACTTGGCTCTCAAGCGCACTTGGCTCTCAAGCGTACTTGGCTCCCAAGTGCACTTGGCCTTCCCAGGTGCACTTGGTTGCCGAGGCCGGGTAACCGCCCTTCATATATAATCACCTCGCGAAGTGCTTTTGGTACGCTAGCGATTATCTTACCTACATACTGTACAATTGATCTATATTGCTTATTTCCCGTTTGCAACCGTATCTATCCTTATACTCTTATACGAGGCCGTATACGGACGTACATTCTTACACAGCACTGTTCTCAATTTCTGAATGGATTCCATGAGAAAACCTCATTTGATTTCTTGCTTTCGGTATATGGTACAGTAATATATTGAATTGATAATCTATATATCAGTGCTGTAAGGTGTCGCAGTAACTCTGCAAGTTACTGCCAAGTCATACATACCAATATACCCATTTGAGTGAGACTTTGTATTTGTAGTCAAATCAGAAGATCTTCCAACTAGTAAAACAACTCATAACGTAGTTACAATTATGTAAATCGATCAATATTTACATCCTACTAATTGTGACCTCTTTGGAGAATGGTAGGGTGTGAAACAGTGATGTTTGTTTCATTTGATATGCTTGTTTTAAGGACGGAAGGTATCTAATTATCAATTGATATGAATCTTATACTCAGATACTCATATACTCTTGATGACATTAAAGGTTGTCATAACAACATCTAAGGTTGCAGTGAACTACTTGTAGTATTTTAAATACAATAGAACATTTTCATACAATCCAACTTGACACTTTTGTGAGGATGGAATGGATATAAACCTTCTGTTCAAAATGATCAAACAGTATACCACTTGAATAACAACTTCCTTTTGCGAAACATGATTGATATATAAGGGTGCAGACCCTGAATACTCGGCAAAATTCCCTTATCATACTCAAGCTTTACCTCTTATTTTGCTGGAAATATTTACCATCCCTGAATTCCATTATGTAACTACACCCAGATAAATTAATTCTACCTTTAACACATCGAATCAATAACATCAAACGTTGTTTGTCCAACATCAGGTATTATCCATTTCATGCATGTTGGTATAATCAATCCATTGTTACTTATTGTCAAATCAATTCCTAAAGTTCTTTCTCCAACCCTAGTGATCTATAATCTAAGTCATTTACTCTCATATTGATTTATAACAATTAATCAATTACTAATCATTGTGAGACCAAGTAATCAAGTTATAAGCTCAATAATACACATGTCTAAACTGGCCATGGATAGCGACCAGGCAATACTGAAACTGAACAAAGTAAGCTTTCAGATATTATGCAACCTACATGTCCACATTGCATTCCTGATTATGCTGTAAGATGTCAAACTTGACTGCTGCAAAATATTCCTTGGACTCAAGCAGCAGATTATCAATTTGGGTACTGAGACCTTGAAATGTTTCAACCTACATTCTTGGTTGTTTATATACTCCCAAGCAGTACCGGGAGGATACTAGTAGTTGCTAACTTGCAGGACGTTCTGATGCAATATCACAGATAAAGTAAGGATATCCAGATATTTGGCTGGCTTGTGGTGGTTTGCTGCCCATACTGGGAATCTGCTGGACTAATACAACACATTCTTACAAATCCTGATGAGTATGGAGATTCTCAGCGATGATACCAAGGCTTCTACTATTGGTAATGTCTCAATGACCTCACAAGGTGCTCACAAACCTCCTGCCCATGGTCTCACCACTATTGATTCTGGACTTGACCTCCCTAAGCGGGGTCACAAACCTGACAAATTCAGGGTTCCAGTTGAGGTTGGTATATCTTGAGTTGGGATTGAGTATCAGCATTTGTACAACAACTTCGATTAGTATCAATGTGTGAGATGGCAAGTCAAACAACTTACCGATAGGATATTGAATGATCAATGGCATGCCATTGTGTCAGGTTATTCAAGTTATGATGCAGATCTACCAATATTTTTCTATGCAGCTATTGAAAATCCTTTACGATATTAAATGTCCTAGCACTCAAGACTCAGATAAGACTATCTCCCGATTGTCAACTTTCATGACAGAGATGAGGGCAACAGGATTTTAAACAGCAATTCGAGCCAACAACAACTGTTTGCAATAAAGCAAATTGGTTGGTGGTGCGTCGAACCGAGCTGGAGTTTGAAGAAGATTCGATCTGAAGTTTGGCAAGATTTCGAGATTTGACCTAAATATGGAACAACTGTAAACAGAAATATATCAGCGTTTTCTTATCCGATCGATTCAATTATTATTTCATCTTGTAGCGCGTAATATTAGCTACACAATTAACTACTAAACGAGAGATTGGACAAGATCTCGCTTGCTTATGTTCATTCGATATTCTGTGCAGAAATGGTAGTATTTGAGACAAATGGCTTGGCACAGATTAGGTTCACATGAACCAAATCAGTTCGTCAACAGTTTGAACTTCTGACAGTTTGTTTTCAATACTATCCATATCATCTGACTATATGATGATACAATAGATACAACCAGGCTGGAAATAGAAACATATTCCCTCCAACCGTGCTAGTAATTCTTCTTCTCCTAACTCTTTTCCTACTCTACATGGTATCCTCTAAAATTTATATACTCATTACAGATGGCTTTGATTATATCTATGGCTTCCAATTTTCGTTTGAGGAAACAATGAATCACGTCTACTAATATTCTTCAGATAGTGAGAATAATGATAACAAGGGACATTCAGAGTTCACAGTTTCCACCATAACAAATGACTTTATAGATCTAATTGAAACAATCTAATGAGTACTAATGTGACTTTGGAGGTTGTCAAGACGGCTGGAATCGAAGCCAAATGAATAGCAGCATTTTAAATTACAGATAAGAATGTGAGAATCAGAAACCTTATCTGTTTTCCTTATGAGACATGCTATTGCCACAGAATGATACCTGAGCAGCATATTAAGGAGAAAGTCCTGTTTGTTTGACTGGATTACTGCAAAGATTATTACTATCAGTATCGAGTAACCAATATATTTCCCAAATATATTGGTGATGATGATTAATATATGGAGTGGGTATATACTCCGGAATTGGATGAACATGAGGACGATGATCTCTAAGTTTGATACAACTATACTAGAAGTCGTATGCTCAGTAATCCTGCAATTTCTGACAGTCCTAGAAGTAGAATACCTGTTAACAAGCCTCCGACTGCCAGGCCATTGAATGGTAATGACTTTCACAATGCCCAGTAACAGTCATACAATAAGTACAAGGTGAGAGAACTGGAGTAGGATTAGGATTCTGATAATAATGAATCTGAGTATGGAGGTAATGGGGAGGAAAATTGAATCTGTTTACAGGAAAATATTTCGGACTGGTATAGGGTATTTTGTTTTTGGTCCTGTAATTGGTTTTCGTTTTGGTTCTTGTCTTATTTAGTCTTTGTTTGGATTTTCTCAGTTAAGAGATTGTTTTGTATTTGCATTGCAGTGTGTTTAGTTCGGTGAGATGTAATATGGAAGTGGGAAGACTCGGGTGACTGGACAAATTAGCAAGACAGTTATCAGTGCTGATGGATTTTATTATTGTCACTAGTATGTTACTGGAATGCAATCGTATAGGCTCAGACTCGAGGAGTACTTCCACGATCTTGATTAGGCTGACAACCCTTAATGTTGCTCAGATACTTTGTAAAGTAGTCTAATCAACTATTCCAGTAGAAGATATTCCTGGCAAATGATTACAGATACCCTTAGAGATGCCGCTCCACTCGACATAAGATATCATTTTTCAAACAATTTCTGAAATTATTACCCCTTCTCAGTTCATTGACATTGACTAATATCTTCACTACTATGTCAAATACCTACAGCCAATACTGACAATATCTACCACCAGACTATCCTGTGGAAACATTCCTTCAAATTGAATACTAAGGCTCCAGATATTCGTAAGGTAGATTCAATATAATATAAAAGTCGAAACCTTTGTGTATAGCAATAGATGGTGCTATACATTACAGATCAGCAATCTAGTCAATATTTCAAATGGCCAAATGTAGCAAACCACGGCCTTAATGACTCAAGCAATGTGCAAGAGATTGCAGTAACTGCTCCAGCAATTGATGTCCCTGCTGGGAATATAAGAGACCTTCCGATCCCTGGTTCAACAACTCTCCAGTAACCTAACATGTTATCAGTACCACCAACACAACATGACTGATTAGTTGTACTCTATCCCAAATATATTCCATGTCAATAATAGAGGTTGTGTCCAGTCCATTATATCAGAGAGCTGACACATAAAAATAATTGCCATACCTATGTAAAATATTGTGATCACCCCATGTCCATGTAAAATATTGTCATCACCTTTGCACAAGGCAATCATTCAGAATACAGAAGTCTACAAACTCATTTGCAGCATGATGTCAATTACAGACCATATCTACTGGGCAATACTCAAACATTCAACATGAACTATTGAATCTGATATTCTGCAGTGAAAATTATTTCTTACTATAATGGCGATACCAGGTATACTTGGTCTTATAAGTGAACTTGTCATTGTAAGTGAACTTGGCAGACAAAGCTGGATAAGTGCTCTTTATATATAGTGATCTTGCGAAGTGCTTTTGGTACGTCAGCAATTATGTTGCTTAACTTAACTTACAATTGATATCATCTTTATTACCTATTCAAATCTACAACTGTATCTAGATGTATCTATCCATATGAGAACGTACGTCCTTATACTATGATCCCTTTTAAGTTACCAGATGCTTTTCATTCACGAGATTTCGTGATTGTCCTATTAAACGTATCAGACCTATATAGACTTGGCAGCGAACCGTTGGAAGTATGTACCATTGATGAATCGATTTGCTTCGAGCGAACCGGACCCTTGTCAAGCTATTTGCCTCAAATCCCATCATTTCATCCTACAATTTGGAATACATATAAGTAACTGAGTTCATGTCTGATCGGCTCTATTAGTAATTTATTATGTATGTAACTTCAAGCACTACAAGATGTATTAGGAATTCTGCCGATCGGACAGGAACTCGCTTACTTATATTCATATGCAGTTTTGCGATTCAGTTCGACCTTGAAGTTGAACTGTACAGTTTGAGTCGAACATCATAATGAACTCGTTTCTAATTGAAGATGGCTTGGTTCACCACGAACTGATCGGCTTCGTTGCCAACACTAGACCTATACCGAAAACTATCACTAGTTTGTCGATACAAGATAAGTAATCATCCTATTGAATTGATTGATGGTAGTAGGGAGGATTCTGAGATGAGTTAGATATCAATAGGTCACAAAGAGATATGTCAAATGCTATGATAGGTACCCCTAAGAACTCACAATATCTCCATTCACAGGCTACGCTGAGTATCATCACATGATCAATGGATTAGAATAAGTATTTGTGTCAATTGAGTCAATTGACTCCGACAGTGATCATTCGGGGAAGATTCGGGTGTCAATCGATGCTGAGAAATCCATCACCGGCCCACATGGCCACTGTGGAAAACACCTCAAAACATATTTAACGAGATCTATCACATATGAATGGACGTTCGAAATGAATCGAAAGCCCATCGGCCATAATATATTAGTGAAGTCCTCATTGGCATCCCTTAAGGTATCAATTTATTGGTTTTATGATACCACTTTTCCAACGTATCACTACTTGAAATCCATACATGTTATCATTACTAGGGTGATGATTTGATAAATGGATTCCGTCTATTAAAGTTGAATGATGTGAGCAGAGTCAATTCCGAGACAATTCAGAGGTCAATTGAATCTCATCCACTCGTTACCGACCTGATAGCCACCACAATGGAGTCTTTGAAATATATTTAACCAAAGCGTTCATGTAGGAACAATTGATGGCGACCTATCCAGCATTTTGACATGATAGTAAAGCCTTTATTGATGCCCACGATACGTGTCGATTAATCAGGTCTAGAATAGTTACCACTCAACATATTGGTTGATTGACGACTGTATCTGAAGAGAAGTCACCAATGATACACACGTTTGATTACCTTCATACAATCTGAGTGGAAGCCATCAGGTGCGTTTGATCATTGCCTTCCTCCGAACTGAGCGGAAGCTCCGAAAGGTACCTATGAGAGTTAGCATTGCAACGAACATGTACTTAGAGAGAATGACTGCTGATGGGCTGACCTTAAGACGTAGTTATTGGAGCTGCGGTGGCAGATCACGAAGTAGCGCTGAGTGGGAAGATTAACTCCGAATGTTCTGAAGTGTCATGCAGATCAAAGCCGATACTCTATCATGCGATTTTAAAAAATAGATGAGTGAAGAGACCACATCAATCCCACATCGTTCACAAAGCAATTTTACGAGATTGATACAGCCAGATGGAGTCCATTCGGACTCTGATCGACTGTAGTGCGATGAGCATGTTATGGCACCAAGGCTGCTCAGAAGACTCGGGCTATAAAATGAATTGATATTCATCTCTAGCCTGGCGGTGATGTCTGTGAATGTAAGGACGTACGTCCTCGTATGGGTGGATACGTGTAGATATGGTTGCAAACGGGAAAAAGTAATATAAATATCAATTGTAGGTAAGATAATCGCTAGCGTGCCAAAAGCACTTTGCGAGATGATTATATATGAAGGGCGATTACCCGGCCTCTGTAACCAAGTGCACTTGGGAAGGCCAAGTGCACTTGAGAGCCAAGTGCACCTGGCACCGCCATTACATCATCCCCCTCTTTATCAGCAGACCTCCTGGGCTGCGATATACATGAAGAAAGACAGGTAAGGTGCGTACGCCTTCGTACGTCTGCATAAGTCCCACGACCGATCGGTGCCATCAAGGCGGCCTCACAGCGGATTCGGTGCACGGGAAAATCCACCTCCAGTGGTAGGTGGTAAGACCTGTGCCGACGCCATTTATACCGGGCCGAGATCCATAAGAAACGAAGAGAAGAAAGAGAAGAGAAGGAAACGTCCAATTGACCCTGAATCCTCCAAGTCCATCTCCGAATTCAAATAATTGATCCCCATAGTGCTAGCTCGGTGGTGCTCGAATCGGTAAATGCCATTGGCCGATTTGAGGGCGTCATTCGGCATCGATATATCGTAGTTGACACTTCGACTTCCGACTAATCGATCGATCATTTGTATTCGATTTCTTTCGTTGAACGCGTTCGTGAACGTCATCTGTGGGGTAGGGCCATCGCAGCCGGTATCGCATCTCTACAGCGGTCAACTAGCATAATTACATGATGTACTTATCTTGGTCAAAGCAGCTCTTGAGTGCCCTCGAATTCGTATGATTTCTCCAATTCCATGTCTCTGTGCTTTCGTATATCCAAGCACATGGCAGACCCCATCGGTGATAGCTTGATCATGCGTCTCATCGATTGGCTCCAAGTTGACTCGTATATCGGTTGTCTGGATTCGACTTTCCATTGCCATTCCAGCGGTGGTTGACTTGTGCCGGCCTCGTTCGGCCCTCGATTGCAGTCATCATGTGTCGACATGCATTCGTACATGCTCATTCGAGTTGCGGTATCTAACTCGTAAGTGTGTCATAAGGTCGTACTCACAAAGTGACCAGGTATGGTCCAGGTGCATCAAGGCAGCCATTCTCCGTTCCCATACCTTCGACTTCCGAATCCACGAAAGTAGTGGGTTTGCACACGTCATGCCCTTCTGAGCCTAGCTGTAGGGTGCGTACCCTAAATTTTGGCCTGATACGGTTAATCACCACTATCGGCGGTGACGTCATTCGATTATCATCGTGGCTTCGTTAAGTTAAGGTCAATTGCAGAACATATTCGTTCGTTGATATATCTAATTCATAAGCGTTCCATACAAGGTCATAGTTACCATGTAATTTGGAAGCTCCAATGCGGTAGCCTTCTCATACGTCCATTAAGGATTACAGTCGGTTCGCATTCCGCGCAGCTTGATATCTCGAATGTTGATTTGGCCGGCTCTCTGCCGCTAGCATTCGCAGCCGCTGATGTACTTCCTTGTACGCGTTCATCGTAGGCCTATAGAATTCCCTAGAGACTAACTCAGCAGTTTTAAGAGCTCCAAAGTGACCGGACTCAGGGTTGTCATGATAGAGGCTTATCACTTTTACCGCAGAGAACATCGTCCGCAGGGACATATATCCTCCCCTCGTAGGTCAGAGCTCCAGCGACGACACTCCATTGGTTCTCGTCTTCGGCTTCAGCTTCGGCTGTGGCTTCGGCTGTGGCCATTGGGTTATCGACTAGCATACCCGAGATGTCGACCGCCAATGGGTCAGTAGCCTGGGCCTTCTTAATCGCCGGTAGGAGGTTATCGTAGGGTTCAACTGCCAGGGTCGCCAAGAGCCGTTCGACAGGCTTCTCTTAGCCTATCTCATAATTGGGCCGTCGGCGGGGTTTGTTGTGCCTTCCAGGTGCTCGATAGTGAAGTTGTAGGCCGATAAGATATCAATGACTTCCAGCGCACCTGCGAACCAAGTGCGCTTACAAGGCCAGGTGCACTTGTCGTCTGCAGGATGATGGGTTATCGTTCCAGCACTTCTGGTGCGGATTTCTTCGTAGTAGCGGTTTCTCGGATTCCGTAACGATCATTCCCCTCTTTTGAGGTCGGTGCTCCATCGACGACTAAATGCGTTGTCGATTCTCATCGATCCCCATCGATTTTCTCGTTAAAAGACGGTTTCGATTGCCATAGGGGCTTCGTGCTTGTGTATCTGCATTCAATTGCAAGTCTCGCAGAATCTCTTATAAAGTAAGTGTTTCTTAAAGAAAAGGATAGACCTAAAACATAACCTTGTATTGCCATATCGGCAAGAAGACTTGTTATTCGTCCCAAGAGTGTGCACGATTGCACTCGGCACTCGAGAGATCTATTCTTGATTGTGCTCGCGTTGAGAGCTCGGTAGTCAACTTCAGAGTTTCAAGCCGCTGTCCTTCTTTGCAAAAATATCGGCGCCGGTGATGATGGCCGCTGGATAAAACCATTGGCCAGGTTTGTCTCGATGTAGGCCTTTAGAGTTCTTGACTCAACCTCCGACAGGTAATAGATACGCTCATATGGCAGCTTGTGCCCGGGTTCCAGGTCGATCGCATGGTCAATTGACCGGTGCGGTGACAGCATCTGCCTTGACTAAAAACCTTCACGAATTCCTTATACTTGGCGGGGATATGGCATGGCCGCCATCGTCTGTAGACACCATTTCAGGTGCAGCTCCATCTATACTCGTTAGCCGTGTGTTTTCAATCGTGAGATGGGAGCGAAGGTTGTGGAATCCAGGAGCCCTTGTCATAACGAGTTATCCGCGATGGGAACCCCCGCCGTCTAGTACTCCCTTCGTGACTCGGCGAGCCGGTAGCAGTCATTCAAGCTCCTCAATGTGTAACTCTTCTGCCGCAACTACCGCCGCTGCTCCTGCTCGCGCATCCAGCTCCAGGGGCTTCTCCCACATGTGTGGTGCCTTCCATGGCAGCTCCCAGCAACCCTGTGCAATCGCCAATACGTATGGCGAATGCCTCGAGAATCTCGTCGCTAGCTATGAGACTCCCGAATGCGGCAGTTCCAAGCAGATGTATGTCTGGAACCCCGCACTCCACCTGTGGAATCTACGACGTCACCTGGGTGGCCGCCGGGAGTACCACGGGCTCATTTGAGTCCGCGGCCTTTAACCTGTTTCTCCACTAGGGGTCCACAGGGCTAGAAGTCGACCGGATGTCCAGTCGACCTCAGCAGGTCGTAGGCCATAGGCACGACCAGCACCTCCGGTTCGTCAACCAAAGGGCTATCATATTCTCCTATATACAAAAGGATAACCATTTGCCCAATCCTGATCAGGGATATGGAGGAGAGGATGCGTCCATTCCCGCTAGAGGATACGACGACTTTGAAGTGCATCCATTCCCGCTAGGGGATACGATGACTTGATGTACATCCATTCCCGCTAGGGAATACGACGACTTTGAAGTGCATCCATTCCCGCTAGGGGATACGATGACTTGAGGTGTGATTTTCACGTTTCGTACTTGCTCATCGGTCTCGTAAAATCGCACAGTGGGTATCGGCATGATCTGCTTGACACTTTAGAACATTCGGGGTTAACTTCCCACTCTGAGCTGTTTCATGATCTGCAATTGCAGCTCTACTATCAGGGTCTTGAACTCTGCCCATCGGTTGTCTTTCTCCGTAAGTACACTTCCGTTCTTGTATAATGGTTCTGCATAGGTGCACTTCCGAGCAATGATGACGCTCGTAGGTGTGGTTCGGAGCTTCCGCTCAGATCGTAGGAAGGTAATCATCAAGTGCGCTTCAGAGCTTCCGCTCAGTTCGGAGGAAGGTAATCATCAAGTGCACTTGTTGAACGTGTTTATCATCGGTGACTTCTCGTCAGACTCGATCGTCAATGAACCGACGCGTTCAGGGGTAGATATCATAGAAACGATGAATCGACGCGTATAAGGGTATCGTCGATGAAGGCTTCGCCAGCACTTCGAGCTGTTCAATAGATTGCCATCAATCATTCGTACGTATGTGATTGATCTCGTCGAACGTGTTTCGAAGTCTTCTCAGCAGTGTGACCATCAGGTCGACCACGAGTGTATCAGGGTCGATTGACCTCCGAATCGTCTTGGAATTGGCTCTTGATGCTCGATTAGGTTCGGTTCGTCTCGAAATTCCGTTCGTATGCGATAGATCTCGTTAATGTGTTTCGAGATCTTCTCAGGGTGTGGTCATCAGGCCGATCACGAGTGTATCAGGGTCGATTGACCTCCGAATCGTTTCGGATTTGGCTCTGCTCACGTCAATCAACTCCAATAGACGGAATACTTATCACGAATCATCCGTTCGTATGCCATTCATATCATTGAATCTGTTTTTATGATCTTCTCGGTGTTGACCCTCATTGTCGGTGACGCGTTTCTTCAGAGTCAATTGGCCTCCGAATCGTCTCTGCTACCGTCAATTAACTTAATTTAGGTGTACTTATCGAACTTCGACACATATAGGTCGTGAGAGTATGTATAACGATCGCGGTCGGTAATGTGACACTTCGAATCGATTGTCCTCCGAATCGTATCGGAATGGTCTCTACAATAGTCAATTGACTTGATATAGGAATACTTATGAAGTTCCGATGCTTGTAGGTCTCGAAAGTGAGGTGTTGCGACACTTTCGAATTCGTCATGTGGAGTAAGACCACACTCGGGGCCAATTGACATCACAATCGTCTCTGCGGCAGTCAATTGATCGATTGAAGGGTCCTGATTCATTAATCTAGTGATGATACTCGTTGTAGGTCGAGAATAGGGTTTCTCAAGTTTTCAGGAGTGCCTATCATGGCAGGTGATGCGTCTCTTCGAGGCTGATTGACATCAAAATCTCGAAATCGTCTCTATTACCGTCAATCAACTCAATTGGTTGATTACTTATCTTGTATCGACAATCTAACGATAGTTCTCAGATGCGGAGATTACGGCGTGTTGCGACGCATTGAAAAAGTAAAGAAATTACGAAATCCCGTGAGCAAAACGTATCTGGTGACTGAAAAGCGATTATAGTGTAAGGACGTACGTCCTCGTATGGGTGGATACGTGTAGATATGGTTGCAAACGGGAAAAAGTAATATAGATATCAATTGTAGGTAAGATAATCGCTAGCGTGCCAAAAGCACTTCGCGAGGTGATTATATATGAAGGGCGATTACCCGGCCTCTGTAACCAAGTGCACTTGGAAAGGCCAAGTGTGCTTGAGAGCCAAGTGCACTTGAGAGCCAAGTGCACCTGGCACCGCCATTACAGTGAAGGAGATTCAAAAGACGAGTATCCCTGTATAGTATCTTGAGAATTGTTTTGGTTTGGCAACTGCTCAGGTGACTTGAGCAATCATACGAACCGGTATTCATATTCGCTCAGGTTGTGATATATACAAAGGAGAGTCGAAAGACTAATATCTTGGTTAAGAATTTTGAGTACTGGACTCGAGTTGATAAATTGCAGGTGCTGATTGTACCTATGGTATACGATCTGATTCTTGGCTTTCCTTGGTTCAAGTATAAGAACCCAGAAATCGACTGGATGTCCGGACGACTTCTAGTCCTTCCGCACTATCGTGGAGAAAACAGGATATTGGTCAATAACTTAAATATACTTGTGGCCCACCTGGTGACCACCCAATAGATGTCGGAGACTCCACAGGTAAAGGGTGGGATTCAATATATACATCTTCCTGGATCCACTGTATTCGAGAGTCTCATAGCTGGCAATAGGATTTCCAAGCTATTTGTCTTACGACCAACAATTGCACATAGTTGCTGGAAGCCCCCATGGAAGACACCGCACAAGTGGAAGAAGCCTCTTGAGCTGGATGCACTAGCAGGAGTAGTGGTGGTAATTGCAGCAGAAGAGTTACCAATAATATGGGACTTGAATGACTGCTACCAGCTCGCCAAATCAAGAAGGGAGTTCACTGTCTGCTGTACCTTGATTCCATTGTACATGGCCGTTAGACCCATAGCTTCTGGATTGCGTGATATTTAATGCTCTATGGTTTCCATCGATAATATTGGCTAACATGCGTGCAGCAACAACGGCATCATATATGATATACTGGCCAATACAATGGAGATGATGGGTGGGCACCAATAGTATTACCGAATGTCAGGAGTTCGTTGAGGTCTTTGGTAAGGCCATGGAGGAGGCCTTGCCACCATTTGTGTCAATTGACTATGCGATGGACACTGGGTACAAGCTTCTATATGCGCATTTCTAATACCTGTTATAGGTTGAATCAAGAACTCTAATAGCCTACATCGAGACAAACCTGTCCAATGGTTTTAAACACAGGTCATTATCACTGACTACGGCTTGAAATTCTGAAGTTGATCACTGAGCTCTCAATGCGGGCACAATTAAGAATCGAAAGGACTGCCAAGTAGATGGCACATATTGGACCAAAGAAGAGTCACAGAATATAGATTTCTCAAGTACAGAGTGCAACATGCCATATGGCAATACAAGGTTACGTTTAAAGTCTATGCTTTTCTTTAAGAAACACTTACTTTACAAGAAATTTTGTAACACTTGCAATTGAATGCAGATATAGAAGTATGGAGCCGCAATGGCAATCGAAACTATGATATCAACAAGATAATTGATAGAAATCGATGAGAATTGACACTGCATTCACAGGTCACATTTTGTCATTGACAGAGTACTGACCTCAGAAAGAGAAGAAAGACTGTTCCGCAAACCGAGAAACAGCTACTTCAAACGAATTCCGTACCGCAAATGCTGAAATAACTCACCATTACAAACGTAACGTACCTATCATGCTGCGAATGTCAAGAGCACATTGTCTCATAAGTGCACTTGGCCTCATAAGTACACACGGCCTTATAAGTGCACCTGGCCTTATCAGTACACTTAGCTCACAGGTATTCATGGCCTTGAAAGTGTACTTGGTCTCCTCTAAGATTTCATTATTTCGCTTATGAAAGGCACAACAATCCCACTGATAGACCATTGAGACGGCCCGATTATGAGATCAGCTATGCGAAACCTGTCTGATAGCTCTTGATGATCCTGAGGGTTGAACCCTATGATAACCTCCTACCGGTGATTATAAAAGCCCAGGGTACTGATGCATATGAAGTTGACATCTCAGGCAAGCTAGTCGATAATATCATGGATATAGCCAATGCCAAAGCCAAAGACAATACCTAACTGAGTATCGTCACTGGAGCTCTGACCTATCAGGGGAGGATATATATTCCTGCAGACGATGCTCTCTGCGGTCAGGTCATAAGTCTGTTTTATGACAACCCTGAGTCCAGTCATTTTGGAGCTCTACAAACCGCTGAGTTAATCTCTAGGGGTTTCAAAAGTGCTACGATGGATACATACATAAGGACGTACGTCAGTGGCTATGAAGTAAGTCAATGAGATCAAGTGCAAGTGCACCAAGAAACCTGCAGGTGAATGAGAGGTAAATGGCTATACTACTGGTCTTCATTACTGAATCGGAAGCACCACCGAATGAATCGAATGTACAATACGCTGCAACCGTCTGTAATCTTTAATGGACGTATTCAATAGTTACCGCATTGGAGCTTCAGAGTCGAAAGTGTGAAAGTATCAAATTAGATATATTAATGAACGAATATGCTCTGCAATTGGCCTCAACTGAATGAAGCCACGACGATAATCGATCGATGTCACTACCAATAGTGGTGACTAACTGTATCAAGCTACATTGTAGAGTATGGCCCCAATAGCTAGGCTGAAAAGGGCATGACATGTGCAAACTCACTACTGTCGTGGATTCGGAAGTCAAAGGTATGGAGAATGAATACATTCATACACTTGAAGCGGAGGCATACGTGGTAATTTTGTGAGTACGACATTAAGAAACACTTACGAGTCAGATAGCACAACTAGAATTAGTATATATGAATTCATGTTGTTATGATGACTGCAATCGAGGGCTGAACGAGGCTGACACAAGTCAATCAATCTGAGGCAGAATGACAATACAAAGTCAAATCCAGATAACTGATATATGAGTCAACTTTGAGCTAATCGGTGAGATACAAATTATCAGGCTCCCACTGATGAGACCTACTGTGTACTAGAATGTACGAAAACATAGTGACATGGAATTGGACAAATCAAACAAATTCGAGAAGCTCTCAAGAGCCGCAGCAATAATCAAAATAAGTAGATCATACAATTATTCTAGTGGACCGCTGCAGAGATGCGATACCGACTGCGATGGGTATACCCTCTGATGATACCGGTGCACTGAACTATGGGTCAGCAACAATCGAGGAACCAATGGACGAAGCCAATTGCACCACGAATTAAAGCATAACCCAGCCACTACTACGAAGATCAAATGCTTGGGTTCGGAGAAACTAAAAGTCTACTTGGATATTCAGAACCATGGACTTGAAAGCCTGCTGCAAGAGTTGGCTTGAAATGAGGCCTGATGCTGGAGCGGCTTCGATTTGGAGGTGGAGTTACAGGAATCGCTGTCAATTGGACATTTCCTTCTTGCATTCTACTTCAATTGTTCTCTTCTTATAGATTTCTATCTGGTATAAATACTATTGGTATGAGTTTTACTACCTACCACTTGAAGTAGATATCGCCATATGCTTTATTCACTGTGAGGCCATCACGATGGCATGGATGAGTTGCGGAACTTATGCAAATGTACAAAGGCGTATGAACCTCATCTTGTTCTTCTTTGTTAATATCTATAATACAGCCCTAGAGGTCTGTGGATTAAGGGAGAGATGATGTAATCACAGTGCCAGGTAAACTTGACCTCATAAGTATATTTTGCAGCTGAGGCAGGGAAAGTGCCCTTCATATATAGTCACCTCACAATGTGCTTTTGGCAGGCAAGCAATTATCTTACTTAACTTACCTTACAATTGACATCATCTTTATCACATATTCCGGTTTGAAACTATATCTACACATATCCATCCATATGAGGACGTACATCCTTATACTTAGTTTTGAAGAAATACCCTTTATAATTACCTTTATAACTCAGAGAATTGCCAGTACTAAGAAAGATCAATGCCAGGAAGTTAATAATTCATAGCAGGATACAGGGAAGGGATATGGTTTCAAGGTTTCATGATATGCATATAAGAAGAAGGCTACCACATGTGTAGATGACTTCAACAACTATCTGTATCGCTCACTCAACTCTACAAATACATAACATCATTTCTTAACTAGATCTGATTGACACTATTTGGCAATGCCAGGGCAATAGTCAGATTGATCGTCATGTACTATTCTTCGATCTTTTGTCTAAATTTGAAAAGGATGATAACAGGATAAAAGACTATTACGAACTTGGATAGAAATATTATTGATTAGTATATTGAAATTATATATCAATACAAGATCTGAAATGTTCTTTCTCCAATCTTCCTCAAGTTGAAGCAGATTATGCTTACTGAGGTTCATAATTTCGAAATCTTTCAATCCACCCTTGTTAAACCTTACCGATCATACTTTATCAGGTACCCTCGAAGATGAGTTACTTCTGATCACTCAATCGATAACTCAATCGGAATGGTACATGTTTCATCTGTGCACATCATCAAATGTTCAGAAAAGATCTCATGTTCGGTTATCATAACCAATAAAACAAGATGACCATATATGCAGTCAACTACATAACTGATAAGCAAAATATGGTGGCTACTGGATCAATACTCTGCCAACTCATACCACTCACAATGCAAAGACAGCTGAAAGGCTATAGATATGAAAGCACCTGAGATTACATCATAGCTAAAGAGGTCTTTGATGATCACAGATATTCAGACTTCCTGCAATGACACTCTTGAAGATCTAAAGGATACCATTCTCTGAGAAACTAAGACATCAAAAGGAAATGGTACATCCGGACAACCGAAGTCCAAAGAACTGAAGTCAGTAGGATATGTATTTGTCCAAGTAGAAACTTGGCAGCTGAAAGGTATGGAAGGTCGAAAAGAAAAGTTGAGGATGGATTGTGTAAGGGAAGATATTGGTGTAAAGAGTGTTGAGGTAGGGAAGTATATGAGAAACACCTAGAGTGACGTAATTGTAAGAGCAAAACATCAGAGATATAAAGACCTCTGCAATTTCCGAGAGTAGAACAGATCGATTGTTGATGAGGAGAACAAGTCATATCGATATATAATTGGAAAGCGAAATATCTTTCTCTTGAATCTTTATCTTTTGTGACTTTTCCATTCCGAGCGACCCTTCAAAACTTGAATTACAAGTACATCCGGAAAGCAATAAGGATACAACTTATACTGTTAAACCTGGAGTGACACTCCTGATATTACAACCTTGAGGAGATATTATGTTTACACTCATATTATAATAGTAAGTAGGTGGATGTGATCATGCAATGTTAGCATGAAGCATTCTCATTGCTTGATTGGAAGTATATCTCTGCAGAATAATCCTCATTGGTTGATTCGGAGTGTATCCCTGCAAAACAAAACCGAGGCGATGGAGCTACCTTCTTGCCTAAACAATCAAGGTGGTGAAGTTACCTCTATACCTTGTATTCTGTATAGATATGTGTTTCTGTACTGGAAGTATCAGATGTACTTGATATGCAGGTATACCTAAACTGGTATACAGACAGGTATATCATATTTGCACACATGTTTGACTCATGGCAGTACTTGGCTTACATGTTTACTCGGTAGTCAATGCCAGGTAAGTACTATATATCAGATACTACTTCAATTACATCTGCATAGCAGAACTAATTGTACATATTTACTGCTCTATTCATTTACTATTTGTTTCGCAACCATACCTATGCCTATTGATATATTCAAATGTTGAAGTCCATACATTGACATACTAGCTTATACTATCCTTACTTTTCAGTTGTCAAATATGTATCTCTTATTGGATCATATCTGTTTTACAGTTCGCTCAATTCATACAAATATATTCACACACAAAAGGAAGCAATTATATACCCACTTTCATACCAAAGAAGTTTTCTAGAAGTCAATAAAATTCTACTCCATATCATGATATATTGGGAAATAATCTGCCCTGCTATAATTGTGATTTTTTATAACTATTACCACCAAGCTATAGGATGTTTTGACTGTGAACACTCTACTATAGGTTCGTTATCATTGCTTATCATAGCTTAAGGTGTGTTACCATATCTTCATATATTGTAATTCAATTTCAAAGAAAATATTAGAATATATGAGTATGATTTATTACTGTGAGGATGGAATACATGTTTATATCCTTTTAATTCCTGCAGTTCTTTGAAAATTACTTATTTATCGCATGTGCAATCGTCATGGTTAGTGTTGGCAACGAAGCGGATTAATCCGAGTCGGATCAAACCGGAGCTAGGTTTGTGTAGGGATCGATTCGAACGAACCCTAGCCACCAATGGTTCGATTTCCTTGGGCACGAATCAAACTATGCCGCTTGGCGATTCGCAAGCGGTTCGTGAGGGATTCGGGGTGAAGTTCGAATGGCCATGATGGATCTCGTTCAAGCTCATATGAGCTGGTATGTGCTTCTATCGATGTACTTCTATCATTGTGGCTATTTACTTCGAGTCACAGATTCTACGAAAGCCGCAACGCGACCGGTTTCATACAAGCTCACACAAGCTTTCTCATGCTCATACAAGGGTCTATGTACTTTTATAGTCGCCATCATCTCGCAGTAGTCAATTGATTATTTACAGATACGGTAGATCTTGGATGCACTTGGAACAGCACTTGGACGCGATCGAGCCGGACTGGCTCTCGGCTGATTGGAGATGATCGAGCTGGACTGGATCTCGGCTGGCTGGACGCGATCGAGTCGGGGCTGGCTGGAGACGGTCGAGCAGGGCTGGCTGGAGACTGGCTGGACGCGATTGA